>JBCNYG010000023.1:12242201-12264247 GCA_039654305.1 Porochilus rendahli | reverse complement strand
CAAACATCTCATTTTAGTTTAGGTTTATGTGTTTTGGTGTATTCTTAAACTTTATAGGAGAGTTGGTTGACCCTGTCAAACACCTTTTCTGTCATGATTTAAAAAATAATAAACCATAAGTATTTCTTTTAAGTTAGTTTTTTGTTATTTTGGCTTCCATTCCCCTGTAGTTTATACTTAAACAATTATTTGTCTCAGTCTTGCTGGATGCCGCTGAATTTAATAGTATGAGCTAGGAATGTATGCAGCAGTGTCCACCTCAAATTTGTTAAATGATTGTGAAAAACACTCTATACCTATTAATTACCGACAAGGTGAGTGACTATCAACTGGGAGTCCATGGGAGCTAATTGGCCGAGCTCTCATGGGAGGGAGGGATGGCATACGATGGCAGATTGATGTATCAAAGATAATGAATTTGGATGTGCATATTATGTCACTAATGCGCACCTCTGCTTCATCCCTGTGCTCTGTGAAGTCCTGCACATCCCGTCATCTGCCTAAAGCACATTGCCTGCATCGCCTGTTGAGCTAGCCTGGCCGTAAGCATCCGAGCCACCATCGTCTTTATCAATTTGCTTTAAGCTTTTTTTGCACCTTATTCACCAGCATACTGTCATTGGCGTACAGTTATAAGCCTCCTTATTTACAGGACTTAACGCCGGAAGATCAAAAAAAGACGTGTGCATCAAAAAAGACCACGTCCCTGGATGTGCATTTTAATATAAAACCTTGCAGCTGGAACAGCTATCAAAGCAGCAGTTATTAGGAAAGGAATCAACACCTTGAGGCCAATCATGAGCGCTGTAAAATAATTAAATAACTAGTATTTTAGGTCGTCCAGTATTCAAAAGAATCTAAACAGATGCTGTGATATTGGGTCGCGCTATGATTTCCTGCAATGTATTCTGACATTCTAGCCCTTACTGATAATACAGGCCAGTGGCATTTCCCCTTCCTCATCCTCTCGCTTGCAACGAACAGATAGGCGTCCTTGTGTTGGATTCTGGTGACTGTGTGTTTGCAGCCCTTAGGGACCGGGAGGCCGTTCTTCCTGTTCCTTCCTGTCTTTGGCTTCAGTATTTCATGTGCCGAATGCTACCTACATTGCTTGACGTATTACCAAACATGTATTTTAGAAAATAACTGTGTATTTTTATGTGACATTTAGTTGCTTACACTTTCAGGTTTCTGAGCTTTGATGAAATAAAAGCTGAACAAAACGTTTATACAGAGAGAGCAGAGACTCATAGGTGTGCAGGCTGCAAGGCAAATCACAGTATTGTACAGTATACTGCATTAAAGGTGCACTTTGTAGGCTTTAGAATGCTTTCTTGACAAGAACAAAGAATAATGTTCATATGTACGGGACCTTGAGTAAGTAGCAGCGTGAACCCAGAAGGAAGATCAGCGGGTAAGGCTTTGGGTTACTCTTTAGAAGGTTGGGGATTCGAGCCCCAGTACCACCAAGCTGCCCCTGTTGGGCCTTTGAGCAAAGCCCTTAATCATGAACAGCTTGGATGTTTAAATGTGATGGTAAAAATCGCTCTGTGTGGAGTTTCTGCTTGCGTGGGTTTCCTCCAGGTACTCCAGTTTCCTCCCACAGTCCTAAGACATGCTCATTAGGCTTAGCATAATATGAGCAGGCTTAGCATTAGGCTCATGAGCCAGAGAACCTGAAGGAAGCCTCACAGAAACGCCCCGAGCCCAGGAACCGAACCCAGGCCTTCTTGCTCTGAGGCGGACGTGCTAACCGCTGTGCCATTGGCTAACAAGTTTGAGAACCCAATGTGTCCTCATTGAACTTTAATGATAACACATTGAGTTCTCATTAAAGAACCCAATGTGTATGTTGGGTTCTCATTGGGTTTGTTGGGTTCTCAATGGGTTCTCATTAAAGAACCCAATAAGTATGTACCACTATACTTTACTTTAATAAAACAGTAATCATAATAATAACTTTTTATTTTGTATTCTCCCATTTTGAAAACATTGAAGTTAGTAGCACAACTACAACCATGAGTCATTTAAAATTATTTATTTATTTGTTTTGTTCAAAGCACTCGTATATCAGAATGTCTGTGAGGCTGCGTCCTAAATTCAGATTTAACATCCAGCGCTGCTTCGGAATACAGCGCTGCCTGATTATAGGTGGGAGGGTTTCAATTTAAGATGCTCTAAAGCTTTAGCTTAGGATGATTAGCTAGGTCGACTAATCCATTTTTCTCTCTTCTGTCTTTCTTTCTTTCCTTTTTTGTCAGAATTGCTCGGTTCAGCCAAGAAGGTGAATGTGAACTTCCAGGACACAGATGGGTAAGTGTGTGTGTGTGTGTGTGTGTGTGTGTGTGTGTGTGTGTGTGTGTGTGTGTGTGTGTGTGTGTGTTTTATAGATCAGTGAAGCATCCGGATGGGAAACAGACTAACTCAGGCTCTCAGGACTGCGCCGATCCAAACGCTGTCGTTTAGAAAGGAGCCTTCACAAACGCCGCCGGATCCCTCAGAACATTGGCACGCCATAGGGTGGATGTGTCTCAACAACGTGACGTAGAACAACCCACACTCGCTCTAAGTCTATGTGAAGACAACACTATCTTAACCTTTAGTTATTATGGAAAATTTAACTTGCTAACAAATGTGAAAAAAAGAAGGAAAACCAAACAAAAAAAGAAGAAGAATAAGAACTAACGTGATGAGTTAATGCATGGTACTGTGTTGACTTTAGGGGAAATCTAAATATTCCAAATTTCCCTGATTGGTAGATGTTTTGTTTGATTTTAGTTTGTTTTTATTTTAGTCTCTTATGGATTAAGAGGTGTGTAACATGCCATGGAATTAAACGAAACATTATAAACAAAATTCTGTAAAGTTGAGGGGGGAGGTTTACATACACTATTTTCTTTCTTAATATCAGTGCTTGAGTGTGTGAAGATTAACAGATGATGGCAGTGCTGTAAAAGTTGTAGTTGTTGTCTTCATATATAATCACCCAGCTTAGCGTTTATGCTGATGTTCATGTATCTGTACGGATGTGTACAAGCCACACGAAGGAGATTCAAAAAACGAACAAAAATCTAAAGACAGAGACAGAATTAGCTGAGAGATCGACAAGAATGTGGTCTGAATTATTGTAAATAAAGAACGTCCACATAGATTCACCACAACTCAATGTTTTATGTGCAACATGATTTCACAACACATTCTAGACCTCTGCCTTTGCATTTCTAAACCCCTAACTGCCCATCATTTCATCCTCATCTTCTCTTCCCAAACTCCTAACCTTGCTCCCATCTTTAACCTGATTTCATACCTTAACTACCTTTCTTTCCCTCCAATCAGGATTGACCTTGTTCCATCTTTGCTTTAACTACGCCCCTTACTTACTCCTACATGCTTCGCCTAAACATTCACTGTAACGGTCTTCTTCTTTTTCTTGCCACTTCAGTAACGTCATCCTAACCCTGCACCCTCTCTAATTTGTAAGTAGCCACATTCTGACTCCACCCCACAAACTAACCATGCATATACACACCATTACCAGTAGAAAAAAAAAAACATCTTTTGTGCATCTGCAAGTTGGATGAGACGTGTACCGGTTATTGTCGTGTCCTAATTCTGTTTCTGTGTTTTCTCCCAGCACATCTACACCCTAATCGCTGTGTGTTGTATCGACTTAATGCATCAACTGAGTGTTTTTTTTAATAACTGCGTTATGGAGGAGTTTAGTGAAGAGAGCCTGTGTAGCTTCTCCTTCCACACAACTTGATTACTTGAATCCTTAAGTTTTTAAAGCATCAACAGCGTTTTTCTCTCTGTGTTTAAATTTTGAGTTAAGGAAATGCAGTAAAATCACATCAGTTTGTGCTGAAAAAGTGCGTCTGTGTACATGTGTGAGTGTGTGGATGTGTGTTTTCATTTACTTCTTAACAGCCTTTTAGGGCCAATCCAGTCCCCAAGTACAGAGCTGAACAGTCGAGGGTTACAGATGTTTATAACAACCTTCTCTGTCACTAGTGCAGAATCTGAATGACTGGGCTCCACTGCTCACTTCCTCATTTCCTGTCACTACCGGAAGTAAACATTTGATGTTGAAGCCACAATCTGTGTCTCTCAGTTCATATATTTATATTCCTATACTTCTGCATGTACACTTGCTGTTTGGTGTGTACACGTGTGTTCACACTGCAACATGCACCGCACGGTAAGTACATGGATGATGTCCTTGAAATGGTCAAAAATGTTCGGAGTGGGACACTGTACAGTTCTCACCTTCTGTGGTCGACATGGACGCCATTATCTATACACGCAAGCCAAGAAAATTCAAAAAGTTCATTTATTAGAAGTGATCCAGTAAAAAAAGCTGTCTGATATTGTTTGGGTGGGTTCTGCAACAATCACGGTCAACTGTTAGTCGTTATATCTCTGCTAAACTTGTCATGACAACAATATTATTTTGAAATTCACTCACTAGAGAAGTGGGTACAAAAGTGATGTCTCATTGGCATCTTGCCCCATGGTTAACATTTCTACCTTTTCATCGTGGAACTCACAGCACAATCATACCATTTTACCAGTAAAAGGAGTGAATGGGAGAAGTTCTGAGTTGATTACAGGTGGAAAACCTAAATAATGATATTTTATTTAAATTTAATTCAGCCTTGACCACAAAAGAACTCCAAAACAGTGATCAGCTCAAAATGTACATTGGTTTTAAGTTACCTCTCAAAGAATGGTGATTAAAATGAATATAAATGATATATGGTCATGATTGCTTTCTAGGAAATCATTCAACAAATGAAAAATGTATTTTTAAAAAAGAAAACCTTTAGTATAATTACTCAAAAAGTGTAATTAAAGATCAGAATAACTCATAGACCTCAAGTCATTCACTTTTGGCACAAATGTAGTATCTATATACTTCCTACATGATTGGCTCTATTGGATGATGCAGTAATTTTTGCTTTTGATGAGTTCAGGAGTTCATTTCCATTAAATTTAGCTGCCCTGTTTCATAAAAGGATCTGGTAAAGATGTGGTGTATACTGATTAGAGCTTCTTTAATTATTAGTGTTATTATTAGGGATGATGAGAGTTCCCATGTGGTTATATGTGTTTTCTTGCCATCTGTGAACAATAAAACAATAAAAGTCCAGCCTGCTCTCTCCTCTGTACCAAACAATAATCCTAAACAGAGAAGTACCCACTCAACCTAGTTTAAAGCAAAGGAGTGCTGGAGTCATGTTCTGGTTGAGTTTCAGCTCAAATCTAACTCAAATGTTTTTACGTTTCTGTCAACCTCTTTAGTCAAATAACCTTCAAAAAGGTTTTTAACATAAAACATTTGAATTCATTAAGGAGAGGATCCAATGTTGTTATGTACAACTTTCGGAAGTGTACAAAAATTACAGCTAAGATAGTAATGATAGTCTTTAATATAGACAAAACTAAATTAAATAAATTATTTTTCCAGTCATAGGAAATGACTCAAAAATTAAAAAACTGATTAAACACTTGGGAAATGGAACACTTGAAGTTATGGAAAAGTGAAATCTTGGTATATTTTTTTCATCTGACCTCACCTCAACTTATCACCTGTTTTTTCCTCAAGTCATCATCTCTCCAGTTTCGGTGAGTCTACCCACTGACCAGAGGGAAACCTGATGGGCTCTGCTGCTACCGTATATTTTGTATGTGTGGATTTTTGTACTGTATAAACTCCGATAAGCCATTATATTAACACCGCCTGACTGGTCTGCAGCTTAGCAGGCTCATGCAGAAAGCTGCAGTGCAGTGTGTGTTTGAATCTCTTGACCATAGCTCCTCAGTGCAATCAGACCAGGCATACCAGTTGTTGTTCTTGAACCACCTTTGGTAGGTAATTACCACAGCAATCCAGTGCATTTAACTATCACAATGTGGCCTATTTTGAAGTCACTCAGATCCTTACACTTGCTCATTTTTCCTGCATCCAACATGTCATTTTCAAGAAATTAAGAATTAAAGGAATCCAATTTAAAATCTGTAAAGAGGTGGAAAATGTAGAGATCTATCTATCTACCTATATATATAATGAGAATGATTGAGTAATTCATGATTTCAATTAATGGTCTTGCAGAAAATAAGAGAATTAAATAGTTAACATTCCATAATAATAATATGATTATTTTAAAATCAGTTTGATCTTTTTTTAATGTAACTTTAGTTTTTATACACTTGTGTCTATATAATTATATTTATGATGTGAAATGAGGTGTCAAATGTAAGAATGCCAATATTATGTTTTCTTTAGCCTGGAATACCATTAGCACCTTGTAGTAACAGAAATGTTTGTGTTTGTCTACCAACACTTGGTGTTACTTAAAGTAAACAAGCCTTTTGTTGGAGCAGATGGTGCTGCGCTCTCACACATAGAAATCTGTAAACCTGCTGGGTGAAGTCCAAAGACAGGAAGAAAATTACCACCATGTTGATTATCAGTGTCAGGGTCATCTTTAATGCCTATTTTAATGAGACCGGACTTTAAGCCCCTCCCACTCCTGTTTACCGTTTCCATGTAGGTAAAATTTCTGAATAAAACGGTAGCTGAAGCCAGAACTTAAACCACCACCAGATGTGCTGAGTAGAGGATTAGAAAAGGCTTCAGGCAGGTGTGTGTTAGACTTAAAACGGGTGTGTGCTAATACTGTATTGAAGTTTGATTGGGTGTGTTTTATAATGCTATGAGGCAAGATTAAAAAGTTCCTATTCCTGTTTAAATGAATGGAGGGCAGCACAATGATGTTCTTGTAGCAGGAGCGAGCAGTGACCCTTCTGAATCAGAAGGCTATGACCTGTGTTACTTTTATGGCACTGGAAAGGGTGGATTTGTGATTTAACAGTGGACCATTGAGCAAACCAAATTCTGTACCATACCCTGGAACTGCTTCTGCAAAGCCAATAAAGTAATGAGCTGTGTGAGGTGTTTTGAGTGGCATATCTATGCAAAGTCAATTCACATCCAGTGACATCCTACCCCTTTTAAAGCTGGGATGCCACTCAAAACACATCACTTGATTCATCATTTCATTGCTGAAGCATTTCAGGGGTTTTCGCTGCTGAATACAAATAACCCACATGCCAGTGTCCCAAAAACACATGTAACATAGTGTGATGTCATACCTACTCACAGGTGTCAGGAGTGTACTGAGCACGTGCTGGGAATGTACTAAGTGCATGATGGGAGTGTATTAAGCGTGTGTCGGATGTGTATTGAGCAGCATTGTCCAGAGTTTACTGAGTGCATGATGGGAGTGTGTTGAGAATGTGTCAGGAGTGCACTGAGTGCATTATGGGAGTGTACTGAGTGCATGATGGGGGTGTCCTGAGTGCATGATGGGAGTGTCCTGAGTGCATGATGGGGGTGTCCTGAGTGCATGATGGGAGTGTATTGAGCTGATTGGTTGGCTGCTGTAACGTCCATTATATGACATAAATCAATAAGTGAATTTCCTGTTATTTAGTATTCCAGTTTGTTGGCTTATTTTAAAAATTTTAAGTATGTGGACACCTTCTCACCATACGTACATGACACTCCCACCTCTCATGGTGATTTAATTCATTATTATTCATATGGGTTTGGATCAACAAGAACCAAGAGTAACAAGAGTAACAGTACCATTCTTACCCCTCCTCAGCACAAACATCCCCCAAACAAACTGCTATACAAAGAGTACAGAAACCTCAACATAACAGAACAACTATCATGATATGTATATATTTTTTCCACCAGTTATTTTTTCCCCCAGTGCTGAATTCTGGAACGTTCAGTGGCCTCAGCAGGCCCACCTTTTTTGGGTTGGAGGATTTGGCTGTCACTTCAGCTTTCCTGATTTCTCCCCACTCTTCTTTTCTGTGTGTTAAGTCTTAATCTCCCCTTAGACCTTGTGTCCATCCAATTAGTCATGCATGAGAAATTTAAAATCCTCATTAAAGGTTTTGGCATTTCTAATCTCTTTGTGTGTGTGTGTGTGTGTGTGTGTGTGTGTGTGTGTGTGTGCGCGCGCGCGCGCTGCTTCTTTAGTGAAACCTGTCTACTTGGAGTTCTAATTAGGCCAGTTTAAGGGTCTGGACCAAACACTAGAAATAATAAAATCCGTTTTAATGAGACATCTTGTTAGTGATGATTTGAAGGGTTTATACCCTGTTACTCATGGAGGCCATGTCTATTACCCAGAATGCACAGCAAATGCTTGGAAGCTGTTTTATCAACTGAGTGTGCAGTTATGTAAAGTGTACATTTACATTATTTGGATTAAAAATCTGAATGATAATAAACAGTGTTTCCACCCCGCAGGGTCTTCTAAAGGAAGCCTTTTGTGACATTGTGAATGACTGACAGTGAAACACAATCTAAATCAGTTTATTAATTTAAGTTAGGCAGAGACACTAAACATTGGCTCTGCACAGCATACAGATCCTTATGAAAGTTACAAAAAGAGGCATCAAATAAACGGCATACTGTCAACAAACTGCAAACATGAAGAGGTAGCGACTGCAGGCTCGTCACTGTGAACAAACGGCACCTACTGAAATCTACATCGAATCCATCTACGTTTGTTTTCGGAGACAGACAGAGCGTCTCATCTCGATCGTTAAACTGAATGGAAGTATATATGATGGACATGACGGAGATGTGGCTTTATGATGTCAATGACGTTTTTGAAAACATGTCATTCAGTACAGAAGAACAGATTACGTAGATGCATACTTCAGTCCATGTTCTGCTTCTTTTCAGTGATTAAAAATAAAAATATATACTGATTTCTTTAAAAAGTAATAAATTTAAAATGTAGATGCACACCTCAACCTGCCTAAAAATGTATTAAAAAAAAACACAAAGTTTGTTTTGAAGAATTAAGATGGAGTTTGCTGAATAAACAATGTTTGTTGTAGAGTTTTAATTGCAAGACACATTTAAGTCTTTGCAGAACGGACACGACATCACTGATGTTTAACATTACGGATTAGCATTGCTGGTGATAACCTTAATGCCCTCAATGTTAGCGTTAATTCTTGCTATAATAACATTAACACCCAGCTTTAATAACATTTCAATGACTGTATTGTAGCTTCACTACTCCTAGGTTGCCATGTTACCTAAGGATGAATCTGGAATATCAGCCTGCTGCTGTTTGGATAGTTTGTGAGGAGGCAAAATAAAATACCACATAGAGTATATACAGGAATATTTTCATCAGCAGCCACAAAGTGACAAATTACATCCAGTCTGTGCTATTGTGATGGACGTGGAAGGCCCAATACGTTCGGATTGCCCCGTAGGCCTCAGCTGTGTGCGTCTGAGTTTAATCCATGTATCCAAGGGATGAAGCGTTGCTCTGGGAATTGAGGTGGTGCAGCGGGTTTGGGTAACGGTAACAGTAATGGCAGTGTAGAGAGATTACGTAATTACAGTGCATTTCTACAAAACACAAAGTGACAGAGGGGATTTCTTACTGCCCGTACAGTAACATACTGTATATTTCGTAAAGACGCTAAATAATGCTGGTGACTACATGATGTAAATAATTACTGAATACCTCACGTATGATTTCAGACCTAATGACGCAGTATATAGAAGCTAGCTTTGCTTTCAGACGAACTAAACGAAAGACAAACACAAAGAGGAAATCCTCAGCGTAGTCCACAGCGCTCTTAGTTCCAGAGGAACAATATGTTAAACATTTGCATCAATGCAAGTGCACCAGTCTAAACTTAGTCTCTCTCTCTCTTTCTCTCCCTCAGTGGTCGTATCCTCTCGTCGTTTCATGAAGCAAGTTGTTTAGATCCCGTTTTTTGCCTCGTTGTTGTTCATGGCCTCTTTCCTCTGAGCCAAGAATGGATACATGCACTTATCCGCACCCAGGAACCGGTACATACACAAAATGGCCTCGAACGGCAAGATGCTGAAACACACGAGAAAAAATGTTAAGTTTAATTGGGTTTTTTTTGTTAATTTGTTTGTTTTTTATTTATTTATGAGGGGTGGTCTTACACAACAAATGCATTATTCACCCTATGAGCTCACAAGTTTGTGTGAATTTCTGTATAAGGTCTCCTTGCTTGATCCTTCTTAATTCTTATTAGCATGAGTAACAACAATAGCTCTAATTTATAGAATTATACAGTCAAGGCAGCCATGACCTAATGGTTAAAGAAATGGCTTTGGGACCAAAAGGTCACCTGCTTGATTCCCAAACCAGCAGGAAATGTGTGTCGGCAGGGAGTGAGCTGCCCATTCATGGCTGAAGTGCCCTTGAGCAAGGCCAACTACTCTTTGGTCACCATACTGTATGGCAGCCCACTGCTCCGAGTGTGTGTCTCACTTTGGATGGGTTAAATGCAGAAAATAATCCCTTGATTAATGCAGTATATGAATTTTTTTTTAATCAATCCAAAACCACTCCATTCATTTACAGGGAAAAACTAATTGCACCATTCGGGGCCTGAGTCCACCTTCTTATTATTACTTACACTGGCATCGCCGATGACCAAATTTTCACAGCAAATCTCTCAAGCACTGTTTGTTGCCATGTTACAAAAAGCATCTAGCAAGTTTGCATTTCTTTATTACGAAGCCCAAGTCTCTATTTTAGAAAGGTTTGATAAAACCATGAAAAGAAATTGCTTGCTGACGTTAGCAGCACCTCTTGATGTAGGAAGTGTATGAAATTTGAAAAGAAGAGTTTGGGTGCATGAGATAAACTGTGCAAAGAAGCAGCTGGCACGAGAGTGGGGTGTTGATATCCTGCCCCTTTAATGATTTTGACTGACTGGTGAGAGAGAGAAGTGACTTTGATGAGTTGATGGTGGTCCAGAAGTTGAAATGATTTTCAGCTGAATTACAGGGGACTTGAATAAAAAGACAGTGCCAGTGCCAAAAATGGAAGAATGCATGGGAAAGACAGACCGTTGCGTTCTTCTGTGTCTGGGCTGCATCGCTGGAGAATTCAGTGAACGTTGCTTGGTACGTTACACATGATTACCCAAACCTTTTGTAAATCTGGATTTTTTTGTTCAGTTTGTCCTACAGGAACACTCATTGTGTAATAAAATATACACATATGTAAAATCTTTATTTCGGCATTAGGGAAATATTCCTTTCTCATCAGTTTGTGTGTGGTCACATGCTCACCTCTTCATGAAGTTCACCATGTAGACGATGCGTGGTGTACAGATCATGGGCTGGTCAGTCAGTATGGCCTTCATTGCCTGCTTGACACAGAACTCGGGCTTCAGCGGAGGCAGGAAAGGCTCGATCTCCTTACTGAGAGAGAACAGAGGATGTGATGTGAGAAAATCTACAAAATGGCACTGGGTTCGTTCTGATTTGTAACCTCTAGCTACTGAACTGTTTGACAGTGTGTGACGGTTCCTTTCACAGAACACATTAACAGAATGTTAATGATGTCTCGTTTCCAGCAAATCCCATAAGAGTCCCAGCACTGCTGGCCATGTTACGATAATGCTGATGCCATCACATCGACCTCGCACAATGTACCAAGTACTCTGTGATGGAGTGTGTAACAGCACAGATTGAGGTTCCCATGCTTACATTTACTGAACAGCAGGATGTTAAAACACCTTGCTTTTGGCTTGTATCGTGATTCTTTTGTGTGGCGATTCGTGTATCACCACACTGACTCAAAATAGATTATTTTTATTCAGTTTTAATTGATATGTTTAAATTTGAGGTGATGAAATGATGCCATTCCTCTATAGTCCTACAGGTGGCGCACCCTAAATTACTCACATATCAGGAGGCAGCGCAGTGTCCCATGTGGCAAAAGTGAAATATTTACTTTGTGTCAAACTTTGTTAAACTTTGTGTGAAAATAACAATTTGCAAACTTTGTTAAACATGGTTCAATGTTTTAAAATTGTAATAAAGTGAAAAAACTGTAATTAATTTTTTTAATTAATTAATTTGTTTGTTTGTTTGTTTGTTTGTTTGTTTGTTTGTGTAACAGCTATTCTTAGAGCATTCTGATGCTTGTACATGTAACTTTAAAATTAAAACTAACCAACTATGGGTAGCAAAGCACTGTCAAAAGATCCCAGGGTAAAGCTGTGGAGAGGCACAAAGCTTTATCGATCCCTAGGAGCACAGAAATGTCCATAATCATGAAGTGGAAAGTGACTTGTAGTACTAGATCCCTCCCCGAATGTGGCTTGTACGGGAAGGTTGCAAGAAAAAAAAAAGGACGTCTTGATTGAGCTCTGCTAAAATGCACCTTGAAGAGGTCAAATGAACTTGCATGGCCTTGTCAGGGCCTAGACTTTAACCGTGTTCGAAAATTTGTCGACTTGAAGATTGCAGTCTAGCTAAAACTGATTTTAAAAAAATGTAAAAAAGAAAAAAATATCTTCTTCGCCAATTGGATTTGTCAGGTCTTCAGCAGGATGACTTGCTAGCTAATTTCGCTCACCCTACATATTTTTGAATTGCCATGGGACAGCGGACTAGTGTTAATTTCCACCCCTGTGATTATATTGTATCCATATGCTTAAGCTAATCAGTCATGGTAAAGCTTGGGACAGTTCGATCATTGCTACAGCCCCAGTTCATTGTGAACAGCATGCCACTTCTAGCTACCAGAATCAAGTTCCAGGAATGTTATACACTATTGTCATTTAGAAGAATTTTATATTTAAATAATTAAATTTTAGTACACTGACTTGAAGTCGAGTCACGATGGAATGGTTTGGATATTTACCGTATCCGGCAGCCTCTGAACATGCCCGTGTCCACCAAATATGGACACACCAGTGTCATCTTGATGCCGTCTTTCTCTGAAGCCTTGATCTCATGGCTGAGTGATTCGTGGAAGCCGATGGCTCCGAACTTGCTGGCGCAGTAATCCTGCCATTGTGATTTAAACAAACATAAAAACCATTAAATACTTAACAACCACCAAACCTTGCACTAGTGTCTCATTCAATATGTCAAAGCAGGAATATGGTGTGTTTGTTGCTACAGTATTTAATTTAGGTTTGGGACGAGATGCTAAACATGTCGCTTGTTTGGCCCGAACTAGCCACAGTCTATGTAGCTGAGCGAATTATTTCACTTTTTTTTGTGCTCCCCAAAGTTCACTACCGTACTCCACCATGCTCGATACATTTCTCCATAAAAGGCACACTAGCTGTTATGTAGCTGATTGTACAGATAGCATGCGATTTGGGACATAGCCAAGTGGTCAGTACTTCTAAATTCCACTTTATTTCCATTCCACTTTATCACATCTTACACAATAATGGGCTGTGTCCCAAAAAAATACAGGACTATACGCCTTCAGGCTGTGTGCGTGTATGTGAGATCACACTGGTAGACGTGTACAGTTACATTAGCATTCTTTACTGTGCATGGCCGCAGGGACGGTTTTGATGTGGTTCGCTCTTCAGAAAGCAGCTCGGCCAAACACAGATGCGTGTAGATAAACACTCGGGGGATAAAGAGCCTGGAGTGTGTCCACACACACACACACACACACGCACACACACACACACACACACACACACACACACACATACTCACATACACACACACCCCTACGCAGATTGACGGCAGCTCTGAGTCACTGCATTAATGCAGGGCCATAAAAAACAATAAAACACTGACTTTGAAGTAAAAAGAAAAAAAATGTAAGAATGTAAAAAAAAAGGAACAAAGGTGCAGAACTTCCCTAAAGGAGAGGAAAACCAACACCAAGCTGCAGAGCTCAGTAGCTAAACGTACCACATGTTAACACAGCCAGCAGCTCAACTCACTAAGCATGAATCAGTGACAACGCAGGGAAAGGGGAGAGGAAGATCAGAGCATGAATGAACGGGCCGATCATGAACGTACACCACAGAATAGGAAGCTTTCATAGCGTAGACAAACAGAGCACTGTATCTCTCTCTCTCTCTCTCTCTCTCTCTGTGTGTGTGTGTGTGTGTGTGTGTGTGCGTTCTATACAGTGAGGCCCAAACACCCCTGAGACACTGAGAAAGAGGAAAGGGAGACATGAAAAAGAAAGAGGGAACATTACAGAAGCAAGAAAAAGAAAAAGACAATGAAATAGACTGGAATAGAGAAAACATTAATATTAAAGCCAGGACAGAACATGACAATAATTGAAAGACAGAAGGACAGAGATACAGGAGATAGAGAAAGTCAGGAGGTCAGGATATTTCTCACTTTCAGTGTGTGTAGAAAGTGAAACAGAGAGACAGAAAGTGAGACAGCTGCTGTGAAATGTAAAAAAGCAAAAAACATTTGGATTGCAGATAAACCTACTGATCTTCTGTAAACTCCTGTATTATTAGCTGCTGTGGTGTTTTATTCTGTGTGTTTGTTTGTGTGTGCGTGCGTACTGACCTCGATCCCTGCTGTGCTGAAGAGGCCCAGCGAGCTGGCGACCGTCACGATGTGGCCGTGATTCATCTCCAACATCCTGGGAAGAAAAGCCTTGGTGGTCTAAAAGAGGACAAGAGGGGTGGATGTGGGGGGCAGAAAGATGGGGCGAGGAAGAAGGGGGGGGGTATTAGATGGGGTTATTCTCCTTGCATTCTTCATTTCTGCCAAAGTGCTTTGATCCCCGCGTGTTTTTCCACCCTCCCTCTTATAATAATTCACAGAGTCTAAACAATACTCGCCCTACGGAGGGAGGGAGGGAGTGACGGCCGTTAGTGACCGCTCTGCTCTCGCACGCACCCGAGAGATTCGTTTACACGTATGTGGAAAACAACTTCGACACATATTAGCAGGGTCTAACTTGGAAATGAAACATGAGTGAAAGAAACTTTCTGGTTTGTCCAGCGTTTCCTCTTTCCACACACACACCAATCCGGCTTGCAGGATAACGTTTCAGCCAAGAGAGCAACTCTCATACACCGCCCTCACACAGCATAGCGCTTGCTCTCTTTCTCTCTCTCTCTCACTCTCTCTCACTCACTCTCACTCACTCTCTCTCTTACAGGCAAACATCCAAGCTAAATCTTTTGAAGGACATTCCCCTTTATGAACACTTAAAGTGACAGCTGAGTCAAAAATGTAAATGTACGCCATGTGTTCTTTACAATGCATACAAAATGGAGTGTGAAAGTTGCTTCTCTAGTGATGTATCTGCCTCATGTAGCTAAGTAAGTTTTAGCTTCTACTATGTGCCCATTAATCACATGGTTTCCATAAACTTAAAAAAAAACCATTTATCTATAAAAAAGACTAAACTAGATGTTAAAAATATGCCTTAATTTATTTATTTATTTATGATAACGATGAAAGATTGATCATAATGAAGTATGGTGCATGGTTTATAGTTATTAAGCTATATAAGCTATTGTACTTCCTTTAAACAACTTGGATGAACTTTAGTTTGGCTAAGATTCATTGTGCTCTAACTGTGGGTATAGAAAACAATCACCACCCTTCAGAATATTCACTTTGTTGCTTTGCAGCAATGAAGTTTGAAATGAAGACAAAAATATATTTTTCCAGCTGTATAAACTCAGTGAAACTTATGACATAATTATAATAATTATAGTCAAGCAAAAGATATAATAGTAACAGTTACTGAAAAAAAAATCTCCTCAATCATGTGTAACTAATTACTACCTTTTCCAAGCTAACTGGCTTCCTTCCTCTTGTGACCTGCTGTAATCATTCTGATTAGTCCTGCATAAAACAGCTATTCCTAGAACATTCCAGTGCTTGAAAGTGTAACTTTAAATTTTTTTTTTTTTTTTACCAACTATGGGTGGCAAAGCACTGTCAAAAGATCTCAGTGTAAAGTTGTGGAGAGACACAAGTCAGAACATGTATACATAACATTTACAAGGCCTTATCAATCCCTAGGAGGACAGTAAAGTCCATAATCAGGCAGTGGAAAGTATAAAATTCAGCACAACACTGAAAGAGCCAATTTACAAAATCAGTCAGATTTGCTAATTTAAATCCATGCAGAAGAGTTGTTTGCACTAAATTACACAAAGCTGAATTTGTAAACTAAATTATAAATAGCTTAACACTTTTTAGAAACAAATATTTCTGTGGTTTGATTAAGATCAAATTTAGATTTAATTCATTAAGGGCTCTGTAGCAGTTTTTGATGATAGAAATATCTTCAGATATAAACATTTTATTTACTGTTCCGCATACTTCTAAAAATCAACGTCCTATTTTGAATTAGCGTGAACTTTGCAGTAATAATTAAATGTTCACACAGACAATGATTAGAAAATTAATTGTAATCAAATATGAAAGCCAGAAAACTTTTAAGATGTACACTCTTAAGTTAGTTGAAATAGACAAGGCGGATTTGCACTGCGCTGAGAAAGCATTAAAGAGTCATTTTACAGTCTGTTGGCTGGGGCCGTGCAGTCAGTGGATTTATGGAGGCACAGAGCGGTGGAGTGAAGAAGAGCAGAGCGAGCGCTTCAGTGATGTCAGTGTTCATAAACGCTTTTGGGATGGTACAAGCTCACACAGCCTTTAAAAACATCAATCTCAAAACACTGGAATTTCTTTAGTTTAACACACTCGGAAACACACATGCACACATATACACACACGTGTATATATATATATATATATAAAACTCTGAAAATAATTGCTATATTAAAATTACTTATAAAGCTGTTGTTTGAATTACTTTTGGAGATACTCTCTGAGCTGCTTTTGATTTCAGATTTAAGAAGAATTTAGCAGTGCTGTATTTAGCGAAGTCTGGACTTGACTATCTACAAAATGTAGTAACAAGTTCTGGTAACCACAACAGGCAACCCCCGATAGTCAAACTTAGATGAAGTTTACTGTGAAAGTTTTAAACCATATTTTATACCCACTCACACAGGTGCGTGAACAGTGTTGAGCGCAACTCTTCTGCCTGGCTGGATCTTTTTTTTCAATGAGAGGGCCGCTTGGAGAATTTGGCTCCTGTCGCTTGGCATCTTGTCAAACTAATCTGAACAATAAGCGATTGTGGTGGAAGTGGGTCAGACAGCAGCTCGCCATTACAGCTCGTCTTTACACAGCACCCAATTTCCCATGATGCTTTTCTTCAGGTAAATTCAGCTTAAAAATTCTGCATGGTATACACTACTCCAGGGGGTGTTATCCACAAATATATTTTCCAATACAACAGTCAGTAACACAGCTAAATTTATGTACTATATAATGGGGTAGTATGCAGTTTGGGACACCGCGAATGACAAAACTGAAGTGCTACTTTCTTGTAATTTATGGTGAAGTGCAGCGGCATGGTTGGAGTAGAGGTTAGCAGGACCACCTCATAGCAAGAAGGTGGGTGCATGGATTTCCTCTGGTTATTCCAGTTTCATCCGACAGTCCAAATATATATGCATATTAGTCTAATTGGTTATTCAAAATTGCCCCTAGGTATGAGTATGAATAGTTGTGTGTGCGGTGGCCCTGTGATGGACTGGCGATCTGTTCACGCCTTGCCAATCTTTAGCCTCCCTGTAGCCCTAGTAGGATTAAATGGTAAGGCGAATGAATGTAGTGGGGCAGTATGCGGTTTATGACACAGTCAGTGACACAGCGAAGGTGTTAAATTGATGTACTATGTAGTAGGGTAGTATGTGGTTTGGAACACAGCCATTTTTAAGGCCAAGGTGCTACTTTGATGTACTATGTAGTAGGGTAGTATGTGGTTTGGGACACAGCCAGGAACATTGCCAAGGTTTTATTTTGATGTACTATGTAGTGAAGTAGTGTGCGGTTTGGAACACAGCCAATAACATACCCAAGGTGCTATTCTGATGTACTATGTAGCGCAGTGGTGTGTGGTTTCGGCACAGCCTTTCACATCCGTTGTTTTTGTCCTGGTTTTCTTCTGTAACTGAACATCCATGTAAAACCAGATGGATGGACACACACACAATTCTGTTCTTACCACAGTGTGTATATGTGTGTGTTGGCTGTGATTCTCCTGTGCAGCTGCGTTTAGAGTCAGTGAAGAGTGTGGGGGCCTCCTCAGGGCGCTCACATGATGACATCACTTCCTTTTGGCTTCTGCTCCATTCCCATAAGGTAGTAAAGACGAGCTCCATCTGGAAACGGTCTTGTCTCGCCTTCACAGTTTCAAACACAGCAGTTGTGAGCTGTAGAACCAGGCGGCTTGTTATTCCGACTGAGGGTGACAGAAACTGAAATCGAAAACTAGGAATGTGTGACATATTTGATCTGTGTTTTGGTTTCAGGTCCAAATCAGGCTGATGTGTTACATCACTCTTTGCTGGCTTTCAGTCTCCATATTAGAAACGTGATGGTATCATTCCATACACAGTCACATAAGGTGGCCATATTGCTTGTTTATGGATATATGGTAGGTAAGATGGGGTTTCCAAATGTAACAGCAGCCTCAGATTTTATTGACTGTTCTCAGCTCTTTGGAGGCTATGTTTTACTTTTGGTTTGTGTGTTTGTTAGCGGGATTATGCAAAAAATTATGTGCAGATTTTCATAAAAAATTTCTGCCAGTGATTTAACTTTGGACAAGGAAGTCTCGATCTGATTTCGGAGATGATCTGATTTAAATTCTGAAACAGGATTCTCTAAAACTGTGTGATAAAAACTCCAGTTAGATGGGATTCAGGCACATAATGAGGAAAACGCTGTACCCTGAGAGGGCACAAAAATGGCAGCTGCCACAGAGGGCACAGCGAACAGCATGTCTAAAGATATATCCCAGTTTTTAAATAAAATTGGTAAGTATAACTTAGACCCATTAAAGGGATTCTGTAGAGAATTTGAATTACTAGTTGAAAAGGGGCAAGGACGTGCGTGTGCTGCCACACACTACTACTACTACTACTACTACTACTACTACTACTACTACTACTACTACTACTACTACTACTACTACTACTACTACTATTACTACTACTAGACATGCACAGCGACATGTTGCCTTCTTCATTGTCTGTTCCAGACCTGGTGGTGTCGCGAATGCGTTGTTTTGTATTTTAGGCTGAGCTGCATGCAGCAAACACCAGTCTAAGATAACACATTATCAGCCAGTATTGAGCTGTGTCACAAGGAAAAGTGCAAAGCATATGGCTGCAAAAACTACAAGAATAGAAAGCCCAGAAAACATAAACATCAGCACACGCCATACTCTGAAGACTTCCTTTCGGACGCAATTCAATAGTCTTCGAGCCGACCTGTTAACGGCGTGACCTTCTGACAGAACTACATGGCACGAAGCCCAAGCTTTTACGTCTAAAACAGGATGCTGTTCCTACAGAATTCTTTAATAAAAAAGTCAAAGGATGGCAAAGGAAGGGAGCAGGATCTCACCAAAAGGATTCAGTAAAGTTTTATCACCTACAATATTGCTTGCTGCTTGTTTACTTGCGCTGGACATCCCAGCGGAAAGAGTTTGTGTCACTTCATGGGGGGGTGGGGGTGGGGTGGGGTTGTTTCTCATTGGTTCAGCCCCTGCTAGTAATCCATGGAATAAAATTCCCCAGTATAGTTATTTATATTAATTTTATTAGTTTTATAGTATTACTATTATTTATTAGTATTATATTATTTACTATAGGTTATTTATGTTAAAATACGCTCTGCAGCGCCTAAAAGTATTACATTACACACAAATTATGCTATAAGAACGATCAATAATGGTACTCATTAATGGTGAGTCGCCCCATTTAATGTTGTATTTACACTATGTATACTGCTTTTACTTTATACCAATAATTAACAAACAATAAGTACCATAAAATGTGTCTTGTCAGATTATAACTGTCTTGCCTGCCATTTTTACATGGTTATTGAGTGTGTATGATTTCCCAGAGACACATTTCAGCTTGAACAGTGCATGATTATGTACGTGATTTTTAATCACAGCACTCATAGCCACTTGCTTTGTGGATTTTTTAATGGCACCTTGATGACATTGTACTGAATGAACTGATGCTGATACTCTACTTCTCATAAATAATCACACTATCTTGCTCATAAGACTCAGACTATGATGTTTACCTGTTAAGTTAATAATTTTTGTGTCATACCTGTATCATGAAGTCCTGGCTGCTGATATGTAAAGTCTATTTACCAAACGATTCTCTATAGCAATAAACATTCCATTTTGTAGTTGCTTGGTTTAAAGCAAACCAAAGCTTTCCAGAATTTTTGCCCACGTCTGTGGGTTTGCTTGGTGCATGCTGCAGAACAGTGTGTGTTTGTTTATTTATTTTTATTTAATACTTTTTTTTTGGTGCTCTACTGGTGGATGCTTTTATGATTTTTACATGGATTTGGTGATATTTAAGTATATATGTGATATTTTAATATAATATATGATATTTAAGTGAGCTAGCATCTGGATCATCAGGAATGGAATTTTTAAAAGGAGAACTTAATAAAAGCTTATGTGCATAGTTATATATATATATATATATATATATATCTACCAAAATTTGGTATTCTTAATAGAGTAAAGGTACAGTAGAGTAAAGTCAACTGTTAATGCAGAAGTGTTGTGCATTTCAATGAACCACAAGAAATGCAACCAGAAGAGATGGTAATAGTCATATAAAGTCAAGCCATCTATTACTTTCCGGTCATGTTTTTTCATAGGTAGCACTCAAGGGTTAGTGGTAGGTCTGTGGTTAAGATACTGTACTCTTGAGTTTGAATCCAAGCAACGCTGAGCCCTTGAGCAATGCCCTTAACCCTCAACTACTCAGTAGTACTCAGGGTACTTTGGCTAATGCTGTAAATTGGCCTGAATGTCATGAATGTGTATTAGTTTAATGTACATTATAGCTTACTAATGGTGGATGTTTAAAAAAAATCTTTCATGTACTACTGCATAACGACAGAGTGAGGGCAGGACAAAGACACCCGGGCATTAAGGTAGGAAGGAAAACTCTTCCCACTGATAATGAAAACAGTCAGTTTCATCTCAGTCATTCCTTTTCCTTTTTACCTTTAGAAATCTCTTAGTTGAATGGAGCAAAACTAAAAAAAAGGTCAGAATGTCTGTCTGTAATGATACAAATACAGAGTGATGGGAGGGAAAACAGCATAGAGAGAGAGCGAGACAGAGAGAGAGCGAGAGAGAGAGAGAGAGAGAGAGAGAGAGAGACTGAGATACTTGATGTCCAGCTATAAACCAGAAGGAAATCAAGAAAATTTGAGAAACATTAAGAGGACGCTTGGAGGTAGTACAGAAGATCATTGTGCTAGGCTGGGGATAACTGTCTAACCACACACTAACATTCCTTATTCCTCCGTGGAAAGAAATGCAACATCCTGTACACAAATATAAATAATACATTCTCATTCACAGAGAGCTGCAGAGGAATTTGTTTTCTTCACTGTTTGCACATCATGTGCCCTATTTGGATATTGAGCACCACTACGGGTTAAACTGTAGAAACCTGGATAGTAATTTAAACCAGCACTGTTCCTTCCATCTGCTCAAATGGAATCATTTGCTAGAGGACATTTTTGCCCCTTAATTTCTTTTTTAAATGTCTCCAGTGTACAAAATCAGACAAAGCAGCTTTGTGGTAAAAGGATGAGCTGGAGCTCTGTCCTGAAGGGTTATGTAATGGCTCAGTGAGGAGCTTCTATTTAGCTCAGCCAATCTCTGTGGGGACAGATTGAATAGTGTACGCATATGTGCGAAAGAGAGAGAGAGAGAGTGTGTGTGTGAGAGAGAGAGAGAGGTTTTATGTGTGTGTTTGTATGAGAGAGTGAGAGTGTGTGTGTGTATGAAAGTGTGTGTGATAGAGAGAGGTTTTATGTGAGTGTTTATGTGAGAGTGTATGAGAGAGGGAAGTTTTATGTGAGTGTGAGAGAGAGGTTTGAGTGAGAGAGTGTATGAGTGCTTGTGTGTGAGTGAGAGATAGAGGTTTTGTGTGTGTGTAAGACAGAGAATGAGCGTGTGTATGAGAGTGCGTGTGTGTGTGTGTGTGAGAAAGAGAATGAGCGTGTGTATGAACGTGCGTGTGTGAGTGAGAGAGAGAGGTTTTATGTGTGTGTGTTAGTGTGT
>JBCNYG010000023.1:12219933-12234185 GCA_039654305.1 Porochilus rendahli | reverse complement strand
ATTATTATTATTATTATTATTATTATTATTAATAATAATAATAATAATAATAATAATAATAATAATAATAATAATAAAAGAAAACATTTAAAATGAATCCTAATTTGGACCGCAATCACTTACTAAAGTTAACATAAACCGACGTAACGTGAACGTCAATGCACAATGCAGTTTAATAATTCTAATAAAGGTATGTTTATTACAATCCTAAAGTTGAGATTCCTAGAATAAGAACTGGACTCTCCCTTGAGTTTAATGTAGAAATCAATGACTGTGTAAGAGCGCCATCTCATGGTTCATTTTGACACTTTAATACTTTTCTCTGCCAAATGAATATAAACGCTAAATAACTTTTATTCCTCTGTTACACTGTACCAAAAACTACCTGTATGCGAAGGAAGTAACTGCTATAATAAACACACATATATAGACACATTTATTTCATAATATGATACCTCCTCTCCTTATTTCTTGAACTGATAGTACTAGTTACAATGCGCATGCGTGCCCAGGTGAAGAATTCTCCGACGTCAGGTGACTGGTACCATAGTAACGTTTTGTATGCATATGTACCATATTATATAATGAGTAAATCAACGTCAATATATTTCCCAAACGATAAAAATACAGCTTTACATGTTCTCTTTTATAAATTAATAGTCTAAGAAAATATAAGTGCGACTGTTGTTGGTTTTTGTTTGTTTGTTTGTTTTCCTAAAGCTGAAAGAAGCGGTCAGTGCAGAGTCACCCTGAGAGGAAATGAAATAATACCGGAAAAACATCACAAACACCAAACTTTCCTGTTTTACATTATTACCAATCGATCGAATGGATACGCCCAAAAAAGTAAAATAGAATTTTTTTTTTGCAAAAACAACCAAACAAAATCCATTGGAAAATGTGCTAAGCAACAAACGTTTTGTCTGGTGATCTGGCCAAATGGTACCTGGACGGTATTTCCGGTAAGTGCACGAGTTGCAGTGTTTGATTTGGTACAACACCACTGTGGAGAAAATTGTGCACTATGTATTATTGTGTGCATAGTGCCTGAAGTACACAGACTGAGACAGTGATGGCTGTCATTTCTTTTTCACAAGTTTCCCTTTGTAGAGTTTTTTTGTTCGTTTTTTTAGGTTTAATTTGGTGCAAAGTTGGTTTATGTAGCACTCTATTTTACAAACTTGGCAACCTTCAATTTGATTCTTTCTTCTTCAGGCTGAATGATCGCTCTGAGCTCCTGTTTCAAATAGGGCCCTTCAAATTATCTGGGAGGTCACTACTTATTGGACTGTCTAATATGTCTAAGTAACCCCTTGTGTTCATTCTTGTTTCTCAGAAGACGTCCATGCATGCATGCTGAGTTTGAGCTCAGAACATACTCAGGGTGATGGTTTTTGGTGGCTGCTTGTTCTGAGATGGGGAAACAGAATTTACTCCAAAAGTCATGATTATAGCCTGTTATGATCTGGTTACCTCCCCAAACACATCAAGATCTTTCCTTCAAGCACATAACTCTTTTACATTCAATTACCAATACAGCCTGGTGTCAATGGGAAAGAATCACCTACTTTATTATATTATAGTATTTGAATAGTTGCCACATTTATGGCAAATGGAATTGATAGCATTTTTTTTAGAAATTACCACCAGGGTTAGGTGGCTGAGACAGCTGTGCAAGACTTCTCCACACTGTCTTCAAAAGGCCTACATATATTTCTTGTGTAATGATGCCTAATATCTAGTATAGAACAGCTGGTTCATGCACCTTCAGCAAAGGTGAATTCCGTGACCAATTTTCTCTTTTAACTTCGTGCCCTTTCTTAGTGACCTGATGCCACCTTGTAAGGGGATAGCCTGACAGGGATTGGGGAGCACCAAAAGAGGCGTTAAATGTATCTTCTATGCATTACAAATTCTCCTTCCACTATTTATTTGCCAGAGTCATAATGTGGAATGATGTATTAATTATGTGAAGTGAAATCATATCCTGACCCTCTCACCCTTATTGGTAGGGGGGCCATGGCTACAGCAACATGTGTTGAAAACAGACTTACATACTGTGGTGAAATTGTATTTTATTTAATTCTTCAACTTCCTTAAGCCCCATCTGCCTACAAACATGGCCACTCAGGACTACAACAACTGAACACATTAACAACTACACACCACCTCACCCAGTTACTGAACACGCTCTGCTTCCAGCCAGTCACTCCTTTGCTGATTTAAAGGGCAATGTACAAAGCAATTCAGCCACTGTCAAGCTGTTAATAAGTTCTTGTTTATTCATATCTCTTTAAGTGTTCTTGTTTTGTGCTTCTGCCTAGTCATGACTTGTTTTACTTGTTTCTAGTGACCGTAACCTTGTTGACTTGTTTTCTATTTATTTTAGCAAATTTTGTTAGCCGCATTTGCATCCTTATCTTCCTTCTTCTTTTTATAAAGGTGCTGGGGGAGGTGGACTGTGCATCTTTTGTTAGAGGACTATAACATTCTTTTTGTAATAAAAGTTAGATGATGTAGAGATGTACCAAACAACTGACTCTATTGGTTCTGGTTCAGCATGGACCTTTTAGAGGTTAAGAAGATTTTAACCAGTAAAAGGCATTGTCAGCCATTTTCAACCCATAAAATGCCATTTTTTATTTAAAAAGTGTAATTTTGTCAATACTTACAACAGCACTGATATATTTCTTCTGAGTGCTGTTATATCATTGGTTTACAAGTAAAAGTACACATCTAAGAATGCAGTGCCTCTTTAAATGAGCACAGACTGATACCTGTGCAGATACCTGATACACCAATGTCAGTGCATTCCATGAACGCTCTCGGTTTTAATCTCAGCTCAGAACACTGAAGCAGATCGAATACCATATCATCAGTTTCAATACTGTATGCAATGGCACCTATCAGTGCATACAGCGACTCCAAATACAGGTGAGTAACATACATTAAACACAGGGCAATATGAATAAACCTCATGGATAAAAGGTTCAGTATTTTAGTTGTCAGTCTGTGTCTGTGTGTTTATACTGGAGGATGAAGACCAGAGTGTATCCTTTCTCCATCCATAAATTTCCCAGCATTGGTAAGTAAATCATTTTTCACATACTACAGAGTACAATTAAAAAAACATTTAAAATGTAAATGATGCCAGACACTTTTGGCAGCATTGTTTTTTATCTCACAATAGTTATGTAAGGTTTTATCACAGGTTTTTAGTAGTTATGGGTGTTCCCAAATTTCCCTTATGCTTTGTTTTCAGGATGATAGTTTCTATGATTGTACTTTGCTCAGGGAATTAATTGAATTTGCATATGTACCAACAGTTACATGTAAATTTAAGTAGAGTTAAGTGAACACAGTTTTAATCCATTTAAGATTATTCCTTTATTTTACTTCCAGTGAAAAATAATCAAACTGGCATTGTGAGGCAGTGACTATAACATGTATTTCCATGCAATAGATGCTGAATATTCTCCAAGATGGAATGGTAAGAGGTGATTCAGCAATATCGACAACTTGAAGTGAATTTTGACCTGCTCCAGCATAATATGGATTAAGTAGGAAATTTGACACACTGAGATAATTTTGTATATAGGAAATGAATTTTATATGCTTCAAAATTAGATATAATGCATGATAATAGCACGAAAATTGACTGAGTTGCATCTTTTTGAATGTCGCTAATCAGGAAATGCTACTTTTGAGAAAATAGCAATTACATTTAAAGAACCAGTTTTATGAATGTCCTTATTTGAAACTCTCTAGCATCCATAAACTAAATGAATCCTGCTATCGACCAATCAGTGCAGTCGTAATAGCATCTTCCAAAACATGTCTGTTCCAATGAGGCGTCTCATTGGTTTACCACTGTATGATTCAGGGAATCCTTCTGGGAGTTTGTAAGGTGGTAGATTATTCTGGTACCAAATATGGATAATAGGGAAAGAACCAGAACATTCACAAAAACGGTTTGAAAATCGGCAAAATAATTTCTCTATTGTTTTACAACAACTCGGAACCCTTTCTTAAACAATATTTTAACATGTATAGATTGTATTTATGGATATTTGAACTTGGTCCTGTGGAGGATTATGCTATGAAGGATGTATTTTTGACAGTATCACGTTTTCGTCCAGGTAAGCCCTTTTCAACTTACTTTGGCTCTTACTCAAAACTGCCTTGCGACTTTCGTATTCCATACAATTATTTTAATATATAGTACACAGGAACCTTTAAAAAACAAACAAAGTCGAGATTTTTATACAGTATCAGTTCAATTTTGGACACATTTACTTCAATTAGAGTCAGTGTTTCCAGATCTTTGACTGGTACTGTATGTATCAGCAGCTGTTATAAACAATTTTCTTCTCACCAGGCTCATTTTTTTCCCTTCTCCTGAAGTTATGCTGCAATCCACTTTACCCATAAATCTGAAAAACCTTCTGCAGTCAAAGTTATGTTGAGAGTGCAATGGGACGGACATTCAACTTGGAATTTAGGGAATTAGGAATTTGGGCAATATTCAGCTTGTCTGATGTTATTCATCTGACGAAATTAATAAATAGCTGAAATAATTTTTGGGGTTCAGTGATTTCAGTATGTAAGTTCTGGTACAGAGACAACCCTTGTTTTAATAAACATACATACCAATCAAAACTTTGGATACACAAGTAATTGTGTTCAAACATTTGACTGGTACTGTAATATATTTTTACATATTTTAATAATTACAGAGATCATTCAGAATTTTAGCAAATACTACACATAAAAATAAATAAACTGAACTCCCGTGTGATGTGTTTTTGAATTATATGCCATGTGAAAACACAAGAAAAGCACATTAAATGAAAATTTAATGGTTTATTTTTCCACTATAAAGCAGGACAGTGATGACCGTGAGAGTCATTTTGATTTAATGTCACCCACTCAGTTTTTATTCAGCTTAAGTTATTAGTATCCCTTTGTCATTTATTTCCTCATGCCCATGTTTTTAATGCTTCTGGCATGCCAATGTTCTCAAACCCCTCTGCTTTGTAGAACCTTCTGTAACCTAGAGCTGTATACTGCTTCCTTAGTTTTGTGTGCCTTTTTTAGTGGTGGTATGGTCTAGGGATTGTGTGTCCATTGTGATTAACAGAGTCTGAGGAATACTTGCTTTGTTTTGCACTCAGACATTTGGAGTTGAATGGATCTCCGTTGTCTAACAGCTGGGTGCATGTTACTGCTGCTGTGTTTAGATCAACCGTATGCAGATCCGTTGTTGGGAGCTTCAGCGTCATTCATCCAGAGGCTTTTGGAAATGTCCACCCTGGAGGAGAAAACAGTTCGCCAAGAGAAGCTCAAAGATCTCAAGAAGAGCAGGAGGCATGAGCCTTAATCATACAATCTGCTGATTAAAAGAAAAGATTAACATAAAGATTTAGGTGCTACCTAAAATCTGAGCTCCCGATAATTATCTCATTGCTCACTGTTTCACTATCTGAGTTCATTTGTATGTCTTGTTGGTTTAATTATTCATTTAAAAAGTTCATGTTGCCACAAATATTGTGTGTGTGTTGGGGTGGGGTTATGATGAGTCTCTTGCACACAGAGAACAAATCAAAACACCATCAGTTCTCAAATGTCTGTGCTCCAAACATGCACCTGTGTGGTCTGAAACCCATAATAAAGACCATAAAAATACGTGTTTAATAGTTAATTTAGAAAACATCACATCTCTACATTACATAAAGTGTGAATGTGTGCATTCCACGCAGTTCTTTGAGTCACCTAAAGGAACTTGATGTGTTTTTGGACGAACAAATCTCCCTATTTAATGTGACCCTTCCATCTTTTGACAAATTTGTCTTTGTTTTTCAGTGTTGTTATTGTACGCGCTATAAATAAGAGCCAATCAGCATCAAGTCAGCTACATGGCATGGATGGCCATAGGACGGTCGTCAAAGTCATGTTCCATGCCTATGGGGGTCTGGTGTAAAAGTGATTCTTGGCCATAAATTAAAAATATATTCCTGTGGTAGGGTGCTGGATTACTGATTGCAAGGTCGAGGGTTCAAGCCCCACTATCAACGGGTGTCAATGCTGTCCCCCAGTGTAGCTTACTGGGTTACCAAAGGCCTATGTAAGCTTATGTAGCTATTAAATGAGAAAAACAATTTGAGTTCCAGTAAGTCATCTTAGTTAATTTTATAGAAAAATAAGTCTGACTGAGGCAAATAATGTCTTTGTGGCACGTCACAAGGCAAGCCAGTGTTTCTTTGAGTATAACACTTAAATAATGACAAGTAGACAGATAGCTATATAGTATGTTTATGTAACTCAGTGCCTATGAGCATAGCTACAAATTATGGTTTGTTTGTCTGCCTGGTATCTAGGGTTGAAAACATTCTAGAATAGGATAAGCTGTTTTCAAATGAACCACTGTGTGTGTGTGTGTGTGTGTGTGTGTGTGTGTGTGTGTGAGAGAGAGAGAGAGAGAGAGAGAGAGAGAAAGGGAGAGATATACGTAATATATTCAGCTGAACAGTATCGATTGTCTCCATAAATAGCATCAGCATCTCACCCAATAGGTGGAGATGTCACTGTGACAGGATCATATGTCAAGTGGTTGGAAGGGTGTGTGTAACAAGTCTTGGTTGAAATAAAAGCATTTTTACGATATAAAGACATTTGAGATTTGTCTAGATTTGAATCACCAACAAGAGAATCATTGTACGAATCCAAGCAAAGCTTATGTGTACTAGGAAAATTAATCTTTTAAATTATGAACAGAATTATTTGACTCACTCAACTGAAGATATATCAAATAATGACGCATACATTTTACCAACTGAATCATGTCATAAGTATTTAGAGAGTAGATTTGTTTGTGTTTTTTTCATGGTGTCTTAGATACAGAGCCTCCACAATGGTTGTGTCACTGTTAATGATTTTCTGCATCAATCAGCATCCAGATCGATCATGGTTTTAATTCACTCAGTGCATTGATTGAAACAAGCAGTACTCGACAATCTTTCATTTAGAACACAGACTGAGAGAAGCAAGTAGGGGCTTAGTTTCTGAAGGCACATAGTGCATGTATATTGTAAATATTTGGTTGAAAGTGTGAAAAGCAGCTCCAGTATGAGTTTGCTTTTCCGCAGTGAGGAGATGTGTTTACTTCAGCTCTTCTTTCAGACTGAATCGGCATTCAGCTGCATTAATGAGCTTGGCCTTCTGGGACTTGTTGAGTTCAGAGATGTGAGTAAAACTGTGTGTGTGTGTGTGTGTGTGTGTGTGTGTGTGTGTGTTGTCTTTGGCCTGAATATATCCCCTTTTGTAATTTGTTAATGAAATTACTGTTGTTTTTTTATACACAGCATTCATTCATTTTCTAAGCCGCTTTCTAATCAGGTTCATGAGAAGGCTGGTGCATATCACAGCCAACTCTGGGAGAGGGCAAGGTACACCCTGGACAGCTCACCAGGCCATTGCTTGGCCAACACACACAACCATTCACACTCACACCTAGGGGTGATTTGGAACAGCCCATTAGCCACTGCGCCACCATGCCGCCCATTCTTCTTCTTCTGCTTCTTCTTCTGCTTCTTCTTCTTCTTACTCTTCTTTTTCTTCTTCTTCTTATTATTATTATTACAGCTAAACCCAGGAATGAGTTTGTCTCAGAGGAGATTTGTAAACGAAGTAAGGAAGTGTGAAGAAATTGAAAGAATTATCAGTAAGTCATCCATTTTGGACAAATTAGGACAATGTTATGCAAGACCTTAATCATGTTATTTCTCTAATATTGTAACATTTAAAATTTTCAGAGTTTTTGAAATGTGAAATATTGAGATGTAATATTCCTATCGGTTTCGGATCACAGATGAAGGATACTCAGTGTGCCAGAGACACAATGGAGCTTGAGGTGAGGTCATGATTACAAAAATTGACATGCTGCTTAAATCCAGAGTATGAAATAATTGCAATCCTATATACATAGCATTATTGCTTTAAAGAACATTAACATGCAATCGTAATGTTTATAATCAATTATTAGCTAACCTGTCTGCCAGACAGCTTGATGTCTGTCCCAGCAAGAGTAGGGCTGGAGAGCTTGGGGATGCAATTGCAGATTAAACAGAGTTCATGTAGGAGGAGAGCACAGTTCAAATAGGAATTTTAAAGGAAATCTGTGAACAGTGTCAATTATACAAGCATGGATAAAAATTACAGACAAACAGCTATAACATAGGTAAATCAGAGCTCACAGGAAATACATCGGGAACAGTAATATCAGGAGCATAGACAAAGATACAGAGGCAGATAACATATACCATAAATCAGTCAGGAAAATAAAATCTTGTATAAAATGATACAGCAACATGCTGTCATCTCACTTGGTGAGTCCTTTTAAGTGTGAACATTGTTTTCAGCAGAAGTGCAAAACGTTGTAAATATAACCATCTGGTATGCATGCCAGAGGTCAGGGGCACTGGGATTAGTAGTGTAAAGTGGGTGGAGTGCTGAAATGAGCTGATAGTATCACACTGTGTTTCCATATTGTGTGTTGTTCTGTTGTGTGTACAGAGTGAGGTAAAAGCGCTGGAACAGGAGCTCAAGGAGATTAACTTTAACCATGCAACATTGAAGAGGAACCTGACCGAGCTGCTTGACATCGGTGCACTGCTCGGTGTCATCCACCACTTCTTCCAGGAGGTAAAAATTCAAAACTGTCCAAAAATTTTTTGAACGTCATCATTTTAAATTGCCTTTTGTGTGTGTGTTTGTTTAATTCAACATTCAGACTGAGATGCAGCTGTCCTCTACTGATCTTCAGTCTGTTGGTCCGCATGCCACTGAGCACCGAAACAGCACCAGCACAATTGCAGCTCCCAAACTAGGGTATAATACACACACAGAAACAGAGAGAGTTGGACTGAACTGTCCACAATAGACTAAAATTAGATCATAGTGGTGGTGTGGTGGTTAGCATGTCCAGGTCAAAGGAAGACTCCCAGGACTCAGCGACAATGTTTTTGTGTGAAGTTTGCATGTTCTGCCCGTCCTTGTGTGGGTTTCCTCTGGGTAGTCTGGTTTCCTCCCATAGTTCAAAGACATGCACATTAGGCTAATTTGCTGATTCAAATTGCATGTAGGTGTGAATGTGTGTGAATAATTGTGTGTGATGGTCTGGCGAGCTTTTCAGGATGTGTCCTGCCTTCACCCAGTGTCAGCTAAGATAGGCTCCAGCCTCCCTGTGACCCTAATAGGATCAGTAAATGAGTGAGTAAGAAATCTGAACGAAAGGAAGAGCTTTTTTTAAATGAAAAGCCATAACAATAAAGACAAATGTGTATGCAGTTACATGTGATGATGGCATTAAATAGTTAATTATCATCTAATATTAATGGTTACTGATGACTCCTAATACTAATGGATATTTATTAAATCAGCATTGATCTCATACTGTATATATCTTGATATATATTTGATATATATAATATATTTTGGTATATATTTTACTCCACATTTCTGGGTTCTCCCAATTGTTGTGTGGGGGTTTCCCTGGGTACTCTGGTTTTCTCCCTCAGTCCAAAGACATGCACATTAGGCTAATTGGTTGTGGCAGATTGCCCTTAGGTATGAGTGTGAATGGTTGTGTGCATCTAGTGAGTTGTTGAGATTGTACCCACCTTCGCCAATATCAGCTGAGATAGGCATGAGCCTCGCCGCAACCCTAGTAAGATTAATTTTCCATTTCCCAAGAGTTTTCTATAATAATTCCGAAAAAGATACGAATAATGGACTCCTCAATACGAATGGTATGGACTCCGCAAGACCACTTGTGCTGTGGTATCTGACACAAAAACATTACCAGTAGATCCTTTGAATCCTGTAAGTTGTGAGATGGGGTTGCAGACTTGTTTTTCTTGCACATGCCACAGGGACCTGATTAGATTAAAATGTGGGGAATTCGAAGGCCAAATTGCACATTGAGCTCTTTGTCATGTTCCTAACACCAAACAAAATTTGAGTTTTCCAAAAGTTCCATCCCTTTCCCAGGTAAATGACATCCATGCATGTGGTGGAGTATGGGTAGGGGTCATGGGAACTCCAACTGGTCTGCAGTTACACAGCTCAATACACAACAAGCTGTAACAATACACAACAAGCTGCACTGTGTGTCCTGAAACCTTTCCTTCATATCACAGCCAAAACAAACTTTTCCAGCAATTTGGGCTATAGTAGCTGTTGTTGGAATCAGACCTGATTTACTTCCCACCTGCATTAGTGAACCTTGGGTGTCCATGACCCTGCTGTAAGTTGACCAGTTGTCCATTTTTACACCACTTTTTGTAGGTACTAACTCCTGCATACCGCACACCGCATCCACAAGACCTGCCAACTCAGTCACTCAGTCACTCAGATCCTTGCCCATTTTTCCTGCTTGCAACATATCAACTTCGAGTACTGACTGTCCACCCATTGCAAAATGTATTCAACCCCATGACAAATGCCACTGTAATGAGTAATCAATGTGATTTATTTCACCAGTCAGTGATTTTAATGTTATAACTCATTGGTGTATAAACTCACCATGAGTCAGTTACTATAATGTGGTGTTATTATCATATTGTATTAAAAATAACACAAACACTCATGACAAAAAAAGCTGCTATAAACAACACCTCCATTTATTTTCTCTTCTCCATTTGTATTCTTCATTTAAATCCTTTTCTCAGGTTTATTGCCGGTGTGATTAAGCATGATCGGTTTCCTGCATTTGAGAAAGTCCTGTGGCGTCTTTTTCATGATAACTTCCTGCTGCGCCGTGCAGAGATTGAACAGCACCCAGAGGTCAGAACTGAACTCAAATTGCTCACTGTGTGTTATATCTTAACTCATTCTGTTCCTGCTTATGTTTTCTGATGTTTCATAGACAGTCATCTAAGAAATGTTGCGTGTGGGAAATTTCTGTATAGCCGAGCGTACTGCAGACCTCACTATCATTTACAAAAGTGCACTTGATAGTGCTAATCATTTTATTACATCATGTGTTTCAGACAGGGTTCAAGCCCCACTATCAGCGGGTTGTCACTGTTGTCCCCCCAGTGCAGCTAACTGGGTTATCAAATGCCGGCAATGTCTCTCACTGTCTATGGTGAGAGACATGTAAAGGAACCATTGCTGATTTTCGCCAAGAGTAGGCTGAATAGCCGTCAGCGTGTTTCTGCCCTGCGATGGCCTGGCGAGATGTCCAGGGTGTGCTCTGCCCTTGCCCAGAGTCGGCTGAGATGGGCACCAGCCTCCCCACGACCCTAATTAGGATTAAGCGGTTTAGAAAATGAATGAATGAATGAATACGGTGGCATAGTGGTTCGACTCCAGGACTGGGGCATTTTTGTGTGGAGTTAGCATGTGCTCCCACTGCTTGCGTGGGTCCCCTCAGGGTACTCCGGTTTCCTTCCAAGGGGAAGAAAATGGCTGTTCTGAATTGCCTGTAGGTGTGGATGTGTGTGTAAATGGCTGAGTGTGTGTGTTGCCCTGCAATGGTCTGGTGAGCATTTAGGGTGTATTACGTCTTCGCCCAGTGTCAGCTGAGATGGGTACAGCCTCCCCGCAACCCTAGCAATAGGATTAAGCGGTTCAGCAAATGAGTGAGTGAGAGTGAAATAAAAGAAAGCTAAACTTTTAAGGTGAGTGCATTTTGGTATTACTAATCCGAACAGCTCCAGCCTACTGCTGTTATTTGTTCATATCTCAACTGTGTTATCTACCACATATATTTATATTTCAATATTCTTTTTTACAGGATGTCATAGATAAGAAAGACGCCTTCATCATCATTGTGCAGGGCGAGCAGGTGCAGGGAAAAATCAGAAAAGTATGCGAAGGGTGAGAAAAATTGCATGTGTGCTTTCTGAAGGTGAAAATAATCTTACGGTAATTCTTAAACATGCATTAATCCTCTACTACCTGATTAATTTTTAATGTGTGTGTTGAAGATTTAGCGTCAGTTTGTACTCGTGTCCGAACACTTTACACGGCCAAGAGGAAATGAAGGGTAACATACAGACACAGATCAAGGAACTGCAAATGGTAAATCATTTTAGAATACTTTATTAATGCAATAATATTCAAAATATTTGAGTAAACACGTGTGTGTGTGTGTGTGTGTGTGTGTGTGTGTTTGTGTGTGTGTTTGTGTGTGTGTTATAGTGTACATGATAACAAGCTCTAATTAATATTAAATTTATTAAATCAGTACCAGATTTCTATTAGAACAGTAAATCACATATCAACCAGCATTTGAGTCATAAACTCCAACAGACTGTTAAAGTGTACTTACTATATACTACTGCACTGTACCAATCATCTCTAATGCTGTCATCTCGCCTGTCGGTAGATTTTGCGACAGTGTGAAGAATTCTGCACGGCAGTTTTGAAAAAAGCAGCGAGCAGAGTTACAGACTGGTCCATCCAAGTTCACAAGATGAAGTCCATCTACTACACACTCAACCTGTGCAACATTGATATCACCCACAGACTCACCATCGCTGAGATATGGTGTCCGGTATTAGATCTCGGCCATGTTCAGCAAGCTCTCATTAAAGCCGCTGTGAGAAAAATTATTACTGAGCCATAAACATGGTGATTAGAGTCACCTGATGAACATTATTCAAAGTTTCATCATGTGCATATTTTTTTGCACATGCAGGAGCACGCTGGTTCCAGTGTCAGACCTGTCCTAAATCTCATCCAGAGCCCTGAAACTCCACCCACATTTAACAGGACGAACTGTTTCACTGCAGGATTTCAGCTGATTGTTGATACATATGGTGTGAACAGTTATCAGGAGATCAATCCAGGTGATGGCAGTTGTTTTCAGTTACAATTAATTGATAAAACCCACAGATACATTTTCAATTTAATAACAACTGAAAAACAAATTTATTATTTTTCCAACATTAAACTTAATAGTTTTTTAATTAATTAATTTTTTAACATAAGGGTCACTTTATTTCTAAATGTTAAGCTCAGGATTTCTGTCCAGCCATGATCTCAGAACATGGCATAACGAAAGACTTGTCGCTGGACAAAGGATATATGGGCCGTCAAAACATTAATTATGTAGGTTGAAAAGGAACATGTAAGGAATACCTAGTATGGTGAGCCAGTACTCTACAGTCTGATGTGGGGATACATGATGAAATGCTAAATATTTAAATGCTTCCCACATTAGCATATGTATTAGCAAATGAGGTTTTACTATTAAAAAGTAAAGAACATGAAGGTGGGATATCCTGTGCGGTGGGCAGATTATTTAGCGGTACATGCCGCGGCTAGACTCCGTCTGCCTCTCTGTCTGTCACAATGTCCTGTGACACGTGGATGAAAAAGCAAAAGTGACAAAAATCCTGATTGTGGGGTTTTTTTTTTACCTCTCTGGGGAAGTACCCTACTCTTACTCTTAGTACTTTGTAATAAGCACATAAATTAGTCTTCGGAGAAATATTAGTCTATATTTTTCCTCCTAGTGTTCACTGATGCCTTGGAAGAAGAAGCAAGTCCATGACAAAGTGCGTTGCACTTTGCTGCAAAAAGTTTGTAGAGTGAATTAGTAATTATATTATTGATTAATTATTGACCAGGTTAAAGATTGAGCCCATGCCTACATACAAATATATACACATACCTATTTGTACTCATATACATACAAGTATATGCAAATTCCATTATTATACATTCCATAGTCTGCTGACGTGTGCATGTCCTTGTAGCCAGTGAGTGCCTTGATCCCCTTCCACATAGTCCTGGTGTTGTTATCATCAAAGTGCTCCTCAATGGGTTGTTTATATTTGTGCTTGGCTATTTTCTTTGTAAGCTTGCTGGTCTCCTGACTTGAAGGCATCATCCCGTGGTCTAAGCAGGGTGCGCACCTCACTGTTGAACCAGGGTTTGTTAAGTTGGGGTTCTTGGTATCCCAAATAGCGTTATGTGTATACAAATACTGGATTTAGGATTGTATGAAGGTTTTAACAGTGGAATAGGAGCAGTGAAATGCTGTTAAGTAAAACACTTTCTTCTTTGTTTTGTCTTAGCCCCATATACCATAGTGACGTTCCCGTTTTTGTTTGCTGTGATGTTTGGTGACTGTGGACACGGACTCGTCATGGCTTTGATTGCCACCTGGATCATTATGAATCAACAGACGTTAAGGCAGCACAAGAATGAGGTACAAACGATCATCTGAATTGAGTGTAATT
>JBCNYG010000023.1:12164807-12179159 GCA_039654305.1 Porochilus rendahli | reverse complement strand
AAGTGTTCATTTACATTAAGTCTAAACATATTGAGCTGATTGAGTGTTTACCAGCAGGCTAGCTGGGTTCTCGCTCTCCTGTCTGTCATTGAGCTGCTTTATGTTCTCATTCATATCCATTGACTTGTTGTGGAAGTTCTGTACATCCTCGTGCAGCTGCTGGAGTTGCTGCCTTATTGTTTCCTTCTGTGCGTTCAGGATGAAAAAGGCCTGCTGCTGATTCTGCTCGATCAAATTTAATAGGGTAGTGTACTCCTGCTGAAGCAGCTCCTGTGTCTTGTTGCAAATCTCCTGAACATCACAGGATATTATGTGAGTAACAATTATAGACAACGTCCTTCATCCAGTGATAAATTTTCTCTTTTTGACACTTTTCAGTTTCTCACGAACCTCTTTTAAATAAAAGAAAAGAGTTTTACAGAGTTTCTGTTTCCACTATTCTTAAGTGTGCATTGTGAAGGAAACTTAAATTAAATCAAAAATGAAATAAGCATGCATCAGGGAGGCTTGGTTAGTGTATTAAGCAAGGCAAGGTGTAAAGTACGGAAGCCTAATCCTAAAGCTTTTTTCGATAATTTCATTCGATAATGTTCTGCTCCTCTGACACTGCTATAATGAATGATTTAGCTACATTGAATGGCTCTATTTTACAGACTTATACTATTGGTTTGTTATCTCAAGAGTTTTGAATTATGTCATTATCATGAAAAAAAATAAGTTTTGTTATCTCGAGATCTCGTGAAAATTATCCTAGTATCTGGGAAAAACATAAATTTATATATATAAATAACTGTGGCCAGGAAGTGCAAAACAAAAATACATTTTAAGAAATTAAGAAATCCACAAGAAATTAAGAGATCCACAGCCTCCAACCCAAACATTCAATATCAACATGTGTTATTATTACAAACAGATATCATGTTAACATTGGGTTTACTGCTGCAATCAAAGGCTACAATAATAAATGGATCTTATGGATCACAATATTAAATAAATGTGACAAACAGGAAGCCATGAACCCTTTACCCTAAAGAGGATAAATGGGGTGTTTTCTTGGTGGAGAGGTGGTGCAGGTGGATAAACACCTGCATGATCTGTTAATGGTAATTTTTAACGCAGGGCCTGGGTTCGAATCCCGCTGTGCTCATTTTAATTATTTACAAGTTTTATTTTATATATTTATTTTTGCTCCTGGCTGTGCGGCCCCCGAAAGAAATGCCATGCCACACCATTACTGACCCGCTGCCAAACCGATCATGCTGGAGGACGTTGCAGGCAGCAGATCGTTCTCCAAGGCGTCTCCAGACTCCGTCATGTCTGTCACATGTGGTCAGTGTGAACCTGCTTTCATCTGTTAAGAGCACAGGGTGCCAGTGGCAAATTTGTTTACTGGTAAATGCCAAACGTCCTGCACGGTGTTGGGCTGTAAGCACCCCATAACCACCCCCACCCCCCCCCCCTTCCCGTGGACTGGCCTGTCTCCTGGTAGCGCCTCCATGCCCTGGACACTACGCTGACCGACACACCAAACCTGCACAACCTGAGCCACTTGTGTGGGTTGTAGACTCCATTTCATGCTAACACAAGAGTGAAAGCACCGCCAGCATTCAAAAGTGACCAAAACATCAGCCAGAAAGCATAGGAACTGAGAAGTGTTCTGTGGTGACCACCTGCAAAACCATTCCTTAATTGCCTATAATTTCCACCTGTTGTCTGTTCCATTTGCACAACAGCAAGTGATATTGATTTTCAATCAGTGTTGCCTCCTAAGTGGACAGATTTCATAGAAGTGTGATTGACTTGGAGTTACATTGTGTTGTTTAAGTGTCCCTTTATTTTTTTGAGCAGTGTATATATATAATATATATATATACATATATATATAATTATATAAGTAAATCTAAAACAGTATATATACTGTTTATACACGCTTATCTAACCATAATACTAATATTACTATAATGTTAATAATAGTAATAATAATTCACTTATTTTTGATAGGGAGTCATTTTGAAATGGATCTAGTAAATTATTAAATCTCACCTCCAGCTTTCTCTCTGCTGCATTAATCTTTGATGTGAGATCGCCGAATTTCCTTTCTCTGGATGTCAGTGACCCGGACAGATCATTTAATTGTTTCTTCAACAGACAGAATAAAGAGTGATCAGCAATCATGTATTCATTTTTGAGTGCTGGAATTAATATTTATACATAGACACTGGTTTTAGTGTTAATTTCAGTGTTAAAAACAGCTCTTACCACGTGATCGCGCACAGCGTCCTTTAGATCTTTCAGCCGGTGGTCCCGGTGTGCGCCGCTAATTACGCAGCGGCTACTGAGAGGCTGATCGCACGTGGCGCAGTAAAGGACCGCAGACCCTGCAATCGCCGGACAGCAGGAGGCATTAGAGCTCGGCCGGGGCTTTGGCGTTGGGGGCCGTGTGATGTTAAAGCGCATTGTGGCTGGAGGCGGAAGATTGCTGTACTGTGTGTGTGTATGAGATCTGATCTCTACAGGTTGGTGCTACTGTTTATATAATCCTTGGGGAGGAGTGAAAGAGGAGGATCTGAACGCGCACTGTTCTGTGTTAACATGCAAAACCGTCTGTTTGTGCATTTGTGTAGAAAGATGTCTCGGTTGGTGGGGGCTGGAACCGCCTACTACTTTCTTATAACTCGAGAAATGCTCAGGCATTAGAGGAAATAGCCAAAGAAATCTCGAATGGTAAACCCCTGGGTATAGCAGATAACTTTTCTTGTGTAGATGTTTTCGTCGAGTGATATTTACGCAACATAGCCTCCTGTGACCCAAAAATTAATGTTGTGTGTTTTCTCATTTCTTCAGTCTGCTTCTGTCCCGCAACACCCAATAATTTGAAACTTGATCAATGTCTTAAAACAAGGGGACGTTTGGCAAAAGAGTAATATCCACTGGTTCTCATATGAGGATCTTAGAAGGACATATTGCACATACACCATATTGTGTGGGGGAAAAATATGTCCTCCTAAGAGGACAGTGGGGTCTCAAGAGGTTACATTTATTCCAGATGGTTTTTTTTCTGTTTTCAATCACTTGCAGCCATTTTTAAAAATGTGGAGTGATCATATAAAATCCTTTCATACATTACTTTTTTATTAATTTTAATAAGGTTCAACTGAATTCCACAACTGTGGTGGAATGGTTTAGCTCGTCAGCAAGAGGGTCCTGGGGTTGAGTCCCAGGCGCGGGCATTTCAGTGTGGAGTTTGCATGTTCTCTATTTGCTTTTGTGGGTTTTCCCTGGGTACTATGGTTTTCTCCCACAGTCCAAAGACATTCACAGGCAAATTGGCTGTTCCAAACTGACCCCAGGTGTGAGTATGAATGGTTGTGTGACATGGCCCTGCAATGATCATGTGAGCTGTTCAGGCTCATCTGAGGTAGGCACCAGCCTCCCTTCAGCCCAAAAAGGATTGTGGGAAATGATTGAGAGAGTGAGATGAGTGAATTCCACCTCTAATGTTTGCTGGGAATTTACATTTTTAATCATAAATTCTAGTCACATGGGTAAAGTCATTCTCTTCTTCATTCTCTTTTGATCTGCTGCACAGTGTGCACTGTCGATGTTTGAAGCAACGACTGCTTGTTGAGATCAACAGTGTGGCTTCCATTACATCTCGGTGTTGCAAAAGATAAAGAGATCTTCATGAACAATGAAAATCAGTTTAGCAGCTCTTCGTTTAGCAGCAATTTTGGAAAAGTTCACAAATGACAACTAACGCAACTACATTAAGCTATATATGTGCATATAACTACATACACATATAGACACATATATACAAACTTCCTGTATATGCAAACACATGCATCTATCCACATATTTACACATGTACCCATATATTCACGCATATTTAGAGACATATACAGAAGGGTGCATTATTTGTCAAAGGTGGATGCTTAATGATGGTGGTAAAAAAAAAAACTAGTTGATCTGTGCATGTTTTAAGTACCCTTCCTGTTACTTCCGGTAGGGTGTTGTCCGAGGAGTCCACTGATGTGTGCATGTCCTTGTAGCCAGCAAGTGTCTTGATACCTTTCCACATATTCCTGGTATTGTTATCGTCGAAGTGCTCCTCAATGAGTTGTTTATATTTGCTCTTGGATTTTTTATGAAGGTCCTAGCTCGATGAAGCCAAAAGGACAACGTCATCTGCAAAAAGCAGAGACGAGATCCTATGGCCACCAAACTAGAACCCGTCAACACCTTGACTATGCCTACAAATTCTATCCTTAAAAATTATTAACAAAACCCGTGACAATGTGTAGCTTTGCTGGAGTCCAACCCCCACTGGAAAGGAATTCTACATGTTGTAACCAATGTGGCCAAGCTCTGGCTCTGGCAATACAGAGACCAAACGGCCTGTAGCAACGGGTCCGGTATTCCATATTCCCAGAGCACACCCCACAAGCTGGAGGAACATGGTTGAAAGTCTCCAAGTCCAAAAAGCACATGTGGACTGGTTGGGCAAACTCCCATGCCCCTTCCATGATCCTGTAGAGTGTGTAGAGTTGGTCAAGAGTGCTGTGGCTGGGACGAAAACCACATTGTTCCTCCTAAATGCGAGGTTCAACTATCGACCGGATCGTCCTCTCCAGTACTCCTGAATAAACTTTCCTGTGTAGGCTGAGGAGTGCGATTCCACGAAAGTTGGAACACACTCTACAGTTCCCTTTCTTAAAAATGGAAACTACCACTACACTCTGCCAATCCAGAAGTATGGCCCGTGTTGACCACACGATGTTGTAGAGACATGTCATCCAAGGCAGCCCTACTACATACAGAGCCTTGAGGTATTCAGGGCCGATCTCATCCACCCTCGAAGCCCGCCCACTGAGAAGCTTTTTAACTACCTCGGTGACCTCAGCCCCAGTGATAGGCAGATCCCCCTCTGAACCCCCAGGCTCTTCCTCTTCCAAAGAAGACATGTTGGTGGGATTGGGGAGGTCCTCAAAGTATTCTTTCCACCTCCTGACAACATCCCCAATTGAGGTAAACAGCTCCCCACTTCCACTGTAAAGTGTTTATGGAGTACTGCTTCCCCCTCCTGAGGCGCGGGATGGTGGTCCAGAACTTTTTCGATGCCAACCGATAGTCTTTTTCCAGGCCCTCCTCGAACTCCACCCACACCCGAGATTTTGCATCGGCAACAGCCTGGGCTGCAACATGTTTGGCCTATTGGTACCTGTCCACTGCCTCAGGAGTCCCACAGGCCAAAACGACCTGATAGGCCTCCGGGTTCTGAGTCGGAAAGGCCGTACCTACCAATCACACCCTTCACGTCACACTGTCATTCCCCACATGGGTGTTGAAGTCTCCCAGGACGCAGGGGTAGCGCCCTCTAACACATGAGTCAGTAGACGAGGATTGGTCCGACAGAACCCACGCCTTCAGCTGCTACCCGGCTCACATTGCACCCGACCCCTATTGCCCCTCCCACAGGTCGTGGGTCCATGGGAGGGCAGACCCATGTCTCCTCTTCGGGCTGTGCCCAGCCGAGCTCCATGGACAGAAGCCCGAACACCAGTTGCTCGCCTCCCCCAGGCCTGGCTCCAGGGGGGGGATCCAGTAACCCGCATCTGGCAAGGGAAACTGTGTCCTTGAAATAATTTTGCTCATTTTGCTCAGGTCTTGTGAACCGTGCTCAGTCTGAACCTTCACTTAGGACCTGTTTGCCTTGGGTGACCCTACCAGGAGCATAGTGCCTCAACAACATAGCTCCCAGGATCATTAGGTCAAGCAAACCCCTCCACCACGATAAGGTGGTGAATCAAGGAGGGGTTTCAACACTCAAGCGATACAGCCAGAGAACTCCACAAACAACTTAGCATCACTGGTCTATCACTCCCTTCATGTCCTATTTGGAGGAATCCTTTCTAAAGGACTCAGATTTTTTTTATATATTCAGCTCATAATTATACTTAGGTATTACATGAATAAGGGATTAAGTCATAATGACTTTGTTGACAAGACAGTGATGGAGGCAGTCAATAGTGAAGGGATGGTTTCTAAAGTGTATAAAACATCATCCCACATGAATGAAGAAGGATATACAACTATTAAGGTACCTTGATAGTACATCTCAAACAAATGTCATCAGATTCTGCAACACTCATTATTTATTGGCTTGTGAGAGAAACATTTTGTTCAGATCTTATGTAACTCCACAAAGTTTAAAGAAAATTAACTGTAATAGTTCTGTCTTTACTAGTAAGTAAGGTAAACAAAATAAATTTTTAGTTGCCAGCTGAGTCTTTTGTTTGGGAGACTTAAGGCTAGTACATCTGGTCAGATTAGAAGATCTACTACTCTAAACTCCAGAAACTGTTCATGCTGGCTGTGAAAAAAACACAGACCAGTCAGCACGTTTTAATTTTGTAGCTGTTAGGTGTATATTGCTTTACACAGTCATCAAATAGACACAGTTCCCTTCCAGAAAATTTAAAGGAACTGTGTAAATAACAATAATAACGATAACAACAACAACAACAATAACAATAATAATCATAATAATCATAATAACAATAATAATAATAATACTTTTTTTTTACTTACTTTTTTTCTTACTAATTTTACCAATTATTACACATATTTATTTGTTAATCACATGAAATTTTTTACATGAAGAATGTGTTTTTTTCTGGTGTTTTAGTTATTTACTTTTGGGTTAGTAAATTAAATAATTATTTAGTCATTAGATGCTCATCGTCACACTTCCCTACCTTCATGTAACTTAAACCCTAAAAACAGATAGTATTACAGAACTTTTCTTAAAATAGCAACAAATGAAACCTTAATTACGGTGCGGGTGTATTAAAGTAAATTCATTTAATTAAGTTAGTCACAGTCTACCTTGTTAATAAACCCAATGACCCTTGTCAGATGTAGGTGTACAACATTTTAATTGCAGGTATTGCAACGAAGCAGCTTTGCAGGAATGGTACGAGGTGAAAGTGGAGAGATGAACTTGATGTAAGAAAACACGAAGGTAGCAAAAGGGTCAAGGCTTGTTCTGTTTTAGAACAAGCTTAACTTTAAGAACTTTCTCAAGAGGATTGAACAGCTAAGTCACTGGTTGTCTTCAAACAACTACTAAGGTCATCGTTATAATCTACTTCATTTCACATCTGTTATGAAGTCTTGTATTTTTTTTAAACTATATAAAAAAATAAAACATATGTAGAAAGAAAGTTGAGTATGAATATATTGTGGATGGTGCTCAGTGAAATTTACCAGAAATTTGTAACTAGAAAACTGTTATTGTATTATCGAGAAAATGATCACTTGAATGTTAATAAGAAGAAATCATCATTGTGTGAGCTCTGAGGATTCAGTTAGTTTGAAAGAAAAATAGGCTGGGTTTAATTGTAATGAAGGCAGTTGGTGTTTGTCTGAAATAAAATCCTCACAGAAAGAAACAAAGCCAAGCAGTTCTAGCTATTGTTTTACATTAACACATGCAATGTCACCATCTACCTTAGCCTGTTACATTATCCTTCCATTTTTCTCAACCGCTCTGGCTGCAGTAAGCTTAAAAACCTTAAAATAGTCATAACATCTTATAGTGTTCTCAGAAATTTGCTCTCGAATCTATTTGCTGGTCGAAGAAAAGGCTTGCATCTTCCTGCTCGGCCATAATAGCTGTTTTGTTGAAGATAAAGAGATGAAGAGTTTTTATAGCTGGTTTGGATTTCTTCTTGTAACGTATGCAGCCTTACTTAATAACAGACAATATTACAGAACTCCTCTTTAAATAGCAACAATTAAAGACTTGATTATGAGGCAGGTGTTCATGTATTACAGTAAAATAGTTTAATTAAGTTAGTCACAGTCTAAAGTCTAAAAAGTGTTTTTAAAGCCAATGATTCTTGTAAAATGTATTACTATAGCATCAAAAAGTATGGTTTAATAAAATGCTTTGCTGTATGAATTTAAAGATATATGTACTGTATTAGTACCCCGCCCTCGCCCAGAGTCGGCTGAGATGGGCACCAGCCTCCCCGCAACCCTAATTAGGAATAAGCGTTTCGTAAAATGAATGAATGAATAAATGCACTGTATTAGATAAACACAAAAGGTACAAAAAAGAAACATATCTTTAACCATGAAGGTGTAGCATTTACATATTTGCACTATGAGTATTCTGTACATCAACCGGTATTAGGTGAATTTCACAAAGTGAACAATTCATTAATTTGGAATGAGACTTTTATGGTATAACCATTAAACTCTAAGGTGTACTCATGTAAATGAAAATGTGTCACTAAATGGACTCAAATTAAAGTGAAATTTTTACAGTGTAGCTTAATCCTCAAGATATGTCCACTGGATCTGGGAATGTATAGAAACATGAAAAGATATGTTAAGATATACCTAATCAGAAGAAACTATCAAGGGAAATATGTAAAGAGATGTGGGTAGAGTGAGGAACACAGATAAGGATGACGAATTCTCCCAGTTAGTGAAGCTCACAAGGAAATAAACAATTGAAGAAAACACCCAGTGACTAAATATTTATGGTAATGAGTAAATGGAACTGTATGAACAGGTTAATCTGAATTTCTGACTCTAAAATGAGAGAGAAGTTATATCTCTGAGAAAACCAACATGCCTTTCTTGACCTTTACTGCTCTAATGTGGGCATGTTTGCTGCATATTTTCACCTTTAGTTATTACATCTAGTCACGAGAGAAAAGTGATTTTCTTCCTACTTTAGTTCTCCTGTATTATAGGATGTGATTTTACAAATTAAATTAATTACATTTATTCATGACCAGAGCCAAAGGAGTCAGAAGACTCTGAAGTCAATGCTTTGCAGTTTGTTAAGTACAATGCTCAAAAAAATAAAGGGACACTTAAACAACACAATGTAACTCAAAGTCAATCACACTTCTGTGAAATCAAACTGTGCACTTAGGAAGCAACACTGATTGACAATCAGTTTCACCTGCTGTTGTGCAAATGGAATAGACAACAGGTGGAAATTATAGGCAATTAGCAAGACACACCCAATAAAGGAGTGGTTCTGCAGGTGTTGACTACAGACCACTTCTCAGTTCCTATGCTTTCTGGCTGATGTTTTGGTCACTTTTGAATGCTGGTGGTGCTTTCACTCTAGTGGCATGTGGCATCTAGCATAAGACGGAGTCTACAACCCACACAAGTGGCTCAGGTTGTGCAGGTTTGCTGTGTGTGTCAGCGTAGTGTCCAGCGTGGAGGCCCTAGCAGGAGACAGGCCAGTACATCAGGAGACGTAGGAGGGCAACAACCCTTCAGCAGGACCGCTACCTCTGCCTTTGTGGAAGGAGGAACAGGAGGAGCACTGCTAGAGCCCTGCAAAACGACCTCCAGCAGGCTCTGCTCAAATGGTCAGAAACAGACTCCATGAAGGTGGTATAAGGGTCAGATGTCCACAGGTGTGGAGGACGTTTGGCATTTGGCAGAGAACACCAAGAGTAGCAAATTTGCCAATGAAGCCACAGATGAAAGCAGGTTCACACTGACCACATGCGACTGATGTAACAGACGAGTCTGAAGATGCTGTGGAGAACGTTCTGCTGCCTGCAAAATTTGTGCGATTTTGGTTCAGCACAATCAACTATGTAAAGACCAAAGTATTTAATCAGAATATTTTATTAATTCAGATCTAGGACGTGTTATTTTAATGTTCACTTTATTTTTTTTGATCAGTGTATATGTGCATTTTAAATGGGCCTTATTTTAGTAAAGTAGTTGTGTATACATATTGGCTGTATGCTAAATTTCCAAACTGATTACCAAAAACATTCGGAAGCTTTATTTTTACAACCCCAATTCCAAATGCTGTGTAAAATGTAAAAAAAATAAAATAAAAGATTTGTAAATCTAATAAACCCATACCTTATTCACAACAAAAATGTTAAAAGTAAGATTTTTTTACTGTTTAATATAAAAACCTAGGTAATTTTTTATGTGATAGCAGCAACACATCTCAAAAAAGTTAGGATGAATTTGATACATTAAGTGTAATTTGTAGTCAAAAAAAAAAAAAGCATGGACAATTTCAGAATAATGTAAAATATCTCCTCATCCGCGCAAACATATACACTCACGCCTAGGGTCAATTTGGAATAGCCAATTAGTCTAATGTGCATGTCTTTGTACTTGGGGCAGAAACCTGTCCCCTGAGGAAACCTAAGCATGGGGAGGACATGCAAACTCCACACAGCAACACTGTGGACCTACTTGCTGTGAAGCAGCCATGCTAACCACTACACCCTGCTGTCCAGACCTCTTCCTTTTCAGATTCCTTGTTAAATTCATGCTTACTAAAATGCCTCATTATCTGTAGTGTTGTTATTCTTCTAGGAAGGTAGTGCTTTTCTATCTTTTTTTTACCATCTATTCTGCATCTCTATTGGCTTTTAAAACAAGAATAGTCCCAATATAACATTACACATAATTAAACATTATTAATTTAATAAGCATAATTCAGGTTGCACTGTGGTTAGCATGTCTGCCTCACAGCAAGAACGCCCTGGGATTAAGTTCTAACTTCAGCTAAGGAATTTCTGTGTGGAGTTTGCATGTTTTCTCTATGGGTCTCCCGGTTTCTTCCCACAGTCCAAAGGCATTTACAATAGGCTAATTGGCTGTTAATGTGAGTGTGAAAGGGTTTGTGTTGGTCCTGCAAAGCTTTGGTGAGCTATTCAGCTTTCTGAGATGGTAATATTAAAGGGTTTTGGAACTATTGTACTGTGCAGGGACATTATTGTGCATTCGAGCCTATTTCAATAATCAGCTCATCAGACATCTGCTGGAATTTTTGCACATGGTAGAATTGAAGTTACTCCATTGCTACTAACTCACTGTAAAATTGCACTATAAAACTTTTAGTTCACATATTTATTTTATTTTTATGACTATTTATAATCTTAATGAATATATTCATATATTCATTTTGGTTAATTTTATTATTAAATGTTCAGAGCAAGCACAAACCAAGACAGCAGGCAGACATCAAGGTCAAGAAGGAGTCATGGGGTCAGGCAAGCAGCATTCAATAAGTAAACATGTGATCAAGGGGCAGTTTCAAGGGCAGGCCTGAGGCAGACAAACCACAAACAACAACAGGAGACAGGGTACAACTCAAAATCAGAGACTGAGCAAAAGATCAACACCAGTAGAGTGATGTAGAGTGAGGAATCAGTTTAGTAAAATAGGACCAGTGAATGAATTACCACTAAATGAATTGCTTCACAACATATATGATTGTAAGCAAACTGTACTCTGCCATCACCCGACCCTAATTAGGATTTAGTTTTATATATATATATTTGTATTTGTGTGTGTGTGTGTGTGTGCGTGTGTGTGTGTGTGCATGTATGTATGTATGTATATGTGTACACACCACATGTATAGGTATATAAGCTGTTATTCATTCATTTCTGAACCGCTTATTCCTAATTAGGGTCGTGGGGAGGCTGTCCCCCATCTCAGCCGACTCTGGGCGAGGGCAGAATACACCCTGGACAGCTCGCCAGGCCATCACAGGGATGTAAACACATTGACGGCTATGCAGCCTACTCTTGACGAAAATCAGCAATGGTTCTTTTTCATGCCTCTCACCACAGACAGTGAGAGACATGGCCGGCTTTTGATAACCCAGTTAGCTGCACTGGGGGGACAACAGTGACAACCCGCTTATAGTGGGGCTTAAACCCCCAACCTTGGGATCAGTAATCCAGCACACCACCACCAGACCATCACTGCCCCTGTAAGCTGTTATATATATTTTTTACTGTAGAAGTACAACATAACTTTGCTTAATTTCTTTAACCGAATTGGACTGTGAGCCTAATAACCTAATAGTTTCTGTTCTGTGATTGGTTTCCAATAGCCTAAATAATTGTTTGACATCCCTCTGCCTTACTGTGTACCTGACGACCATTTACCTGATGAAGATAAAGGACCAGAACGTTAGAACTAGTAAAGTTTTTATTGTTTTTTTTTTCTCCTACGCATCTGCCCACCATTTTTAAAGTTGTTCACTGGTCTTTTTTGTAATATGACAGTTGAGTGAAAATAATATTTAAAAGTCTTCCACTTGAATTATTGCATCATATTAAGTAAACAAACAAACAAAAAAATAATTTTTCACATTATTAGATTACAGGGCTGATGTGATTGCAGGCAGCAAGGTTTTGTATGTTTTGTAACTTAGATAGATAAAATAGTTTAAGTAAATACATGTTTTTAAATGTAACTATAAAAAGGAATGACTCATTTGTTGCTTCTCTTTTGATTTTGACTGATCACACTTAAAATGGTTGCCAGTAGTTAAATTTTTGTTTAAATGCTTTTTCTGATCTGTTATTTTTGACTGGTCATAGTTTGGTGTAAGAATCCTCCAGTCTTTCTGTGGTACTGTTCTCAGATGTAGGACTATTGTATGAAGTGAAGGCTTGGGTATGATGAATGTGATTACATGCTTCAGGTCTTTTCACAGTATTTTTAGGTCTTAATTGTTGTGATAGCTGCTATCTCTACTGCATTTATAAGGAGTTTTTGTTTAGACATTTTCAAAATACTTAACCTTTCTTTTTTCTTTTGCATTCCTGGTAAACTTATGACCCATATACATGAATCAGATTATGAGTTATATAAGGAGCGTACTTATATAACTACATTGTTGCTTGCAAAAGTTGCCTCCCCTGGCCAAAAAAATATGCCGGCAATTTTTGAAGTGATAAAAGGAAACACAACCCTGACACCAGAGTTTTTTAATCATTCTCTTAATATTAGTTTGTATTTGATAGAGAAATAATGTAATTATATTTATTAATTTATTTACTTGCCAATCCACCTAATACTACTAGAGTTATGGGGAGGCTGGAGTCCAGTTTGCCAATCCATCACAGCCTAATTTAACTGTTAGGCCTGAATTAACTCTTAAGGATTTGATACTAAGTTCATGAACTGTCATTAGGGTTTGTCCACAGATCCAAACTGTGAACAACCATAGGCTCCTCTAAGCACCTGACTGAGTTGAAAATGGGTTAGGCTATGATAAGAACCATGAAGTCATTATGAAATGGCAGAACCTTTTATCTTGAAAATTCCTTTAGATAAAACATCTGTATACTGGCTATAAGAGCAAAAGTTACAAATGACCTTAAGCTTAAAGTCTAAAGCCTAAAGCTTAAAATATTTGAAGACTGCAAAATAACATTTAGTTAAGACAAATCTGATGTGTTTTTGAAACATATCATTGCTTTTGGGCATACATTTCCAATGTTCAAATCACTACTTTTCAGAAAATTGAAGATATGTGTATTTTTATATATATTTGAACACTGCATCATCAATGCTGGTTTGTGTCTTCAAAAATGTTTATATACCTCAATTTGTTATTATCTTATTAATCAGAATGGTCATATTTTATTTAATGCATTCCATTACTTTATCATCAGTTCAGAGATTACAAACTTTATTTTAGCTACTGTATGTACTCACCCTGTAGTTAAATAAAAATATTTTATTAAAGATTAAGTGCTTTGAATAGAAACTAAAGACAGAAATGCCATGACCAGACTTGTGCTAGACTCCAGACTTCCTTTACCCCAAATTACTGGGTTTACTGCCCTGACCTCTCACATGTCTCAGGTACAAATCCATAGACAGAGACCATTTCCAAATAACTGCCCATTACCACTGCTGTATGGTCTTCTACTTGTGAATAAAAGTATTCTGGCTCCACATGTAAGCGTTGTGGTTAGAACAACTGCAAGAAGGTCCTGTGTTCAAACCCCATGCCTGACGAGGGGGGTTTTGTGTTGCATTTGCATGTTCTCTCTGCACCTGTCTGGGTTTTCTCTCAGCCCTTTGGTTTTCTGAATTATTAAAAAAGATGGTAAATAAATAACAAATGGCCCACTATTAATATATGTCTTACATAATGTCGCATGTGTAATGCACTAGTGCATAGGGCACCCTGGGATGGAATGATTGGGCACGGCACCGCGATCTCTCAGATTCTCTAGCCCTGTTAGGTTGGTTCCTCCTACCAAAGGTCAAGGAAAACATGCATCTAAAGACTACTCTGTTTCAAAACCAAGGCGGTGGAATTAACTCACTCTAGAAGTACAGATAGCTGAGTCACTGGGTGTCTTCAAATTACAGCTGAAAACCTACATTTTTTGGCAGTACTTGGATTAGCACTGTGTTACACACACACACACACACACACACACACACACACACACACACACACACACACACACACTCACACACTCACACTCGAAAGGTGTTCACATAGCGGGACCATATCCGGTCTTG
>JBCNYG010000023.1:12040181-12059674 GCA_039654305.1 Porochilus rendahli | reverse complement strand
CACTGAAAAGAAGGAAAAACTCCTTCTGCACCTCTGAACCTTTATGCTGCACACACGCACGCACACACACGCACACACACACACACACACACACACACACACACACACACACATGCGCACCCACACACTTGTTTACTAATTTAAAAGTAATCTATATCATTGTTGGAGATGACTTTTAAATTGCAAACATAAGGCTAGATTTATTAAGTAAAATCTTCCTACCTGTGGGTGACTACTGCTGGCCGTTTCATTAAATATGCTTTTTGACATTTTATTTTAAAAAGAAATATCATGCAGATAAATAAGCTAACTTAAGATGTTTGTAAAAAAGTACCTGTCGGCCACTCTCATCCAGAACCCCTTTCTTGCACACCTGTAAAGGCCCCACCAAACCAGAGTTGGTGTCACGAAGAGGATCTGTAGCAGAGTAATACAGGTAGGAGAGGCAGGGTGGATCACTGGGTGAGGGACCTTCAGTCACCCGCCAACGATATGTAAACGTCTGACCATGTGCCACACTTGCCCCTGTTTTCTGAGTACCTGAGGAGGTCAAAGTCACAATGAAATATGAATTTAGTTTCGAATACAACGCATGCAATATGATAAACACTAATTTTATTTGGAGATAAAGTAAACTTTTTCAAAGATGTTCATCCTTACAAGGAGTAAAAATGGTCAAATATAGTAATGTACATTGAAATATTGATATTGAAAAAATATTATACACCACTTGGCCAAAATAAATGTCACCACCTGGATTTAACTAAGCAAATATTTTTTGCAACAGACTGCACCATGAGTGGTAAGCGGAAAGGAGGGGGGCTTGCCGTTCTTGTCAATAACCCGTGGTGTAACCCTGCCCACATAACCACCAAAGAGAGAAGTTGGTGAAAATTCCCATGTAATCTTAGTGGCTGTTTATGTTCCTCCTTCTGCCAACCTCACTGCTGCATGTGACACTGTTCATGCTACCATAGCCTGGTTACAGACTCACCACCCGAGTGCATTCATTATGATCTCAGATGACTTCAACCATGTCACCATGGGCACTACACTGTCAAACGTTGTGCAGTACATGGACTGTCCCACTAGAGAGGACAGAACTTTAGACCTACTGTATGCAAATACTAAGGATGCCTACAGTTCCTCCCATCTCCCTTACTGGGGAGATCAGACCAGTCTTTCTTCATGCTATATGCATGGTCAGAGGAGCCCTTGTAGAAATTACAGGACAGCTTTGAAATGACAGACTGGCAAGCACAAGATGAACCCCACGGTGAGGACATTGATGGACTCACTGAGTGTATTTCACACTACATAAACTCCTGTATCAATACCATTGTCCCAAGACAGTCTATTGTTACCCAAATAACAAGCCATGGGTGACAAAAGACATTAAAGACCTCCTTAACAACAAGAAGAGGGCATTCAGGGCTGGCAACAGAGAGGAGGTGAAAACCATCCAAAGTTTACTGAGAGTCAAAATCAGAGAGGCTAAGGACAATTAGAAGAGAAAGCTGGAGTGGAAACTCCAACATAACAACAAAAAAATTTAAGTCTTACTAAGTCTAAAGGTTATTATGTCTTACCATCCTGATAAAGGACTCCTTCGTAAGCTTTGTCATATGACACACCATGAGGTTGCAGGCTGAAATTATATTTCGCCTTATTTCGAAATGTCACCTCAATGATATCACCAGGTTCTCCTCGAATAACAGGACCTGTAAACACATACGATACAGCTGAAAGTTGAAGCACAACAATTCTGTTCTGTTTAACCAAAGAAATCCCCTTAAACCCCCTGAAAGATCTAAATCTAAATTATTAGATCAAATTCAACCCTTGAAACTTGAATACTTGGTATGTACCTGATCTCCTCCTGATATTCCTAATTTATTGGCAGTCACACTAGCAAAAAATGGTCTAGTCTTACATTTATTCACTCTGCCTAACATACTTCCTGTATGTACTGTTTATACAAACACCAGTGTTTGTATTTACCCAGAATTCCAAGGTGGTCTTCTGAACCACTTTGATTGATTTTGGATATGAATTTATCATCATGGTACCCAACATATCTGGCCTTCCAGTACTTTCCTCCCAGCTTTCCTTCATCTGTTGTGAAGAATTCATTGGAGTCACTGAAGAGAAAGGAACAATAACTTGCACACTTACACATACGAACAACAGTACAGTATGTTTTTGTTTTGAAACTGTACATGTAGTTCCAGTCAGTTTTCACTATGTGATTACAGAATATGTTTTTGTATGTACAATCACCTGTACATTTCATTGACTGGTATATTATTAAGTCTGTTTATCCCTGAAGGGGCGTATTCCCAGAGTATTTCTTCTGCAGCAATGTAGTAGTGCCTGACTTTGCCAGGGGGCACTGTGTTTGTATTATCTTTTCCACATGAAGTCACCTCATAAAAGCCCTGCATACCTTCTGCTCATGAATACAAAAGAGAAAACATGTGACATGTGAGTGCTGCAATATTCTGATGTATGCAGAACAAACAAATCAGAGTAACAATCAGGTTTGGATTATTGTATACAATAATTAACTGAATTATGAAGAATAGTTCAGGGTTTAGGAAATAAAGACTCAAATATATTGTTCAGTGTAAAGGCTTTGGTCACATGCATAGACATGCTATAGAGCAAAGATGCCTTTACAATAATGAAATTATTTCATTACATGTTTCTACATTAAAACACTACAAAGGCAGTAAACCATAATATTAAACAGTAATTGGTCTCAGATATCATTTGGGCAGTTCTATAAACAAATTAATACATTATACTAATTGGTTTTGAAGAACCAACCACAGAGCCTCTGGAGACTTTGCCTGCTGTACTTACTTCTTCATCTTTTTTTTTTTTAGCAAATTCCATCATTATGTTTTTTTGTCTAAATAGTGTTTTTTTGAATAATATTCTGCTTTCTAATAACTGATAAACAAACATGTTTCTTACATTTCACTGAAAAATTAATACTTATAAATATTAAATGGTTTAAACATGAAAATCATAAAATAAAAAACTATAAGTTTGTAGTTAAAAACTGGGTGACCATCCTTGGTACTAATATACCCATTTACCTGAGAAATGTTCTCATACATTTTTACCACCATGGAAACCGACAGTAACATCCGGTAGGCCATGTATGTCTCATGGATGCCTTTACGATTTTAGTGGTTGAACTCATCCCGTGCTTGACACAGGCAAGTTTTCAACATGACCAAACATTCCGTTAATGGAAGCTGCGCCCTTATGTTTCTCAGGGTATACTTTACACTTAAGACTTTTGAACATGACTGCATTTCCAATTAACAGAAAGAGATTACCATTCATGTGATTGTTAACTTGGCATCCAAACAACCACTTCCCAGTTGTCATGGCAACCATTTTTGCAGTAACTGAGGTGGCAGGAAGAACACTGATGACATCAGTACGGTGACCTTGGTTGAGCAAGGTGTGGCCATGGAAGTGGATGGAGTGAAGGTCGACTGTATTTCCGATACCAAAAAGATGCCAAGACACAGGTTTTCCAAGACACACTTCCAGGGTTGGCAGGTTGCCATAAGCAAAACCATTTATTGCTGGGAGGACGGAGATGGGACATCAAAGAGGAGAAACGATAATGAAGAAACTATTAATATACTAAATATCGACATTCAGTTAATTACAGTACACACTATTATGCCATTAGATTATTTCATGACTAAAATAGGATGCTGTATTAAAATAATATGTTGTTAAAATTTAGGATTAAGTGGATCGGAAAATGAATGAATAAAACCCACCCACAGTTCCTGACCAAAATGATTCAATTTAAGATAGTACAACGTCTAAAGTGTCTTACAGTGGATTTGGTTCCTGTTCTCATTCAAGTCTTTATAGCCTTCAGGGCAGAATTTCAGGATATTTTCTTCAAAATACCAACTCAGATATTCATCCACTTTACTAAACATCAAGAAAAACTCATGAGATACACCAGACTGGTGAAGTCCAGATGTGTCCAGAGCTCCTGGGAGACAAAACACACAAAAAATATATATGTATACGATACGATTTTATTTTGAGATATCACATTTTTAATATGTAAATATTATGAAAGTATATGTCACCCTTTTTGCAGATAAGTAGCACTCCAACAAGTCCTGAAGCGATATCTTTTGTGTCATTTACATGAGAATGATACATTGATGTAAGACATGGGGATTCGGAATCTGTAGGAGCAAAATCTTGTGCCACATTCCATATGTATGTGTGGGCTTGTCCTGGTGCAACAGCATCATCAGTCTTATTCCCATCAGAAGTACCATCTGGATACCATGCACCTGGTAAAAAGTCAGTCATGTTATAACAAGTGAAATGATGATCAGAAATATCTGGGTTTTATCTAGTGATCAGTAATTAGTACAGAAGTCTACCATCCATATGTAAACAAGCCAAGGCAAAAGACAAGACCAGACATTCATGCATCCATTATTATTTTATATATCCTGCTTATCCATAAGGGTCCCAGAGAAACTGGAGTCAATCCCAGCTGACGTTGGGAGTGAGGTAAACTATACCCTGATCCAGTGGTTGGCATTAGTTGGTAGTCTGTAATGAAGCTAACTTTTTCCATGAGGTGTTAATACGCTATTTCTTTTTAATACTGTGATAATTTTGTCTGTTAATTACATTGACCATTAATAATTTCACTGGTGTTTGCTCCTTTATTCAGCTCAGCCTTGGCTGCATTGGCTGGTATACAATGCCTTCTGCCAGTAGACCTCTGCAAACTGCTTTATTGTCATAAGACTCCCAGCATTTTAGTAGCAGAGATCCTGGATGAATGGAGCTTGCATTTCCAGTTCATGGTTAATGCAAAAACACATCAACTTCCTTTAGGAGACTCAAAGGACAGAGCTGAATGCTGAATAATTTGTCTTTTTTTTACATTAACCTTTAAACACTTATATTCAAAAGATTTTTATTTTAGATCTCAGACTACAGATGTGCATGCCAGAAGTACGGACATTCCAATTGGTTCTCTGTGTGATGATATAATCAGTTTTTTGTGCTCATCACCCCAGGGGTGAAACCTTAAGAATTTTATACGTTTCTGCATAAATATTATTTACATTTTTTTCTGATTTCCACTCAAGTCCTAAAAGTAGATAAAGAGAGCCTAGTTAAATAAAAAAGAAAAATATTTTACTTGGTCATTTATTTATGAGGAAAATGATCCAATGTTACACATCTGTGAGTGGCAAAAGTATGTGAACATTTGATTTCAGTGTCTGGTGTGACCCTTTTTCTGCAATAACTAGAAATAAACATTTACAGTAACTTGATCAGCCATGCATATTTTAGCCCATTCCCCCATACAGAAGAACTTCACCTCTGGGATGTTTGCGAGTTTCCTCGAATGAACTGCTAACTTTAGATCCTTCCACAACATCTCAATTAGATTAGGGTTTGGACTTTGACTCGGCCATTCCAAAACGTTAACTTTTTCCCTCTTTAACCATTCTTTGGTAGAACGATTTGTGTGCTTGATTGGTGTCTTGCTATATGACCCACTTTCTCTTGAGATACAGTTCATGGACAGATGTCCTGACATTTTCCTTTAGTATTTGCTGGTATAATTTAGAATTCTTTATTTTATCAATGATGGCAAGCCACCCTGGCTCAGATGCTGCAAAACAGACCCAAACAATTCCAATATCACAGTCATGTTTCACAGGTAGGACAAAGTGCTTATGCTGTAATTCAGTGTTTTCTTTTCTCCAAACATAAAGCTTCTCATTTAAACAAAAAAAGTTATATTTTGAAAAAAAAAAAACAATTTAATAGCCTTCTGGTTTATCCATGTTATCTTTAGCAAAAAGCAGCAACCTTCTTTTTGGAAAGCAGTGGCTTTCTCCTTGCAACCCTGCCATGCACACCATTGTTGTTCAGTGTTCTCCTGATGGTGGACTCATGAACATTAACATTAGCCAATGTGAAAGAGGCTTTCAGTTGCTTAGAAATTATCCTGAGGTCCTTTGTGACCATGCCAACAACCACTCCTGGGGAGGGTAACAATGGTCTTAAATTTCTTCCATTTATATAGAATCTGTCTTATTGTTGATTTGTGGAGTCTAACTCTTAAGAAGTGTTTTTCCAGCCTTATGAGCATCAACAACCATTTTTCTGAAGTCCTCAGAAATCTCCTTTGTTTGTGCCATTATAACCTTCCACAAAAATGTGTTGACAATGTAACAGATCCATGTTCCTTAAATCAAACAGGGTGCCCAATCACACTGTATTGTCATCCCACTGATTGACAACACCTGATTTAAATTTCACCCTCAAATTACCTGCTAATCCTAGTAGTTCACAAACTTTTGCCACTCACAGACATATTGGATAATTTTTCTCAGTTACATGCACCTGTTTAAAATAAATGGTAAATAACAAAGTAGGGAATAACCTCCATCCTACCTTCAGAGTTCTTTTTGTACCGAACTCCATGTGGGTGAATTGAATAATTCTGAGATGCAAAGTTCTTCATATGCACTACAATGTCATCACCCACTTCTGCATGGATCACAGGTCCAAGGAATCCCAGCCATTGTAGTTTAGGCTCCTCATTGGTGAAAGTCTCATCTGTGTACTGTTTATACATTGCTTTCTTATACTCTCTACCTATCCTGCACGAATCACTGTCCAGAGATGATGAGTCATGCCTTATAGAAGAATGAATGAGAGATGAAATGAATTATTAACAATCAAAGATTAATGAGACAGAAATGCCCTCCCTTTCAGTAACCTACGTCTTTTGTTTAAGGATCTGAAAACATGTAAAACTGAAAAAATAAATAAATAAAATATTTTATTCTGTATTGAACCGCTTACTTCTACTAGGGCTGCGGGGAGGCTGGAACATGTCTCAGCTGACTCTATGCGAAGGGGAGGTACACCCTGAACAACTCACTGACAATTTCTGGGTCAGAAATAAACAATGCTAACTCCTAATTAAATAGAGTAATAATGTATATTTAAAATGAGGTTGCACGAGGTGTAGTGGTACGCACATCTACCTCACAGCATGAAGGTCCTGGGAAAGCAGATTGTCTTGGCTAACTGTCTCAAGTTCACTCACTATAAAGGCTATTGGCGCAAGGTTGGCTGGTGCCTATCTCAGCCGACACTGAAGGCAGGGTACACCCTGATTAGCACGCCAGAGAAAACTCAGTTTATTTATTTAGCATCAATGTATCCTTTAATAAATGCTCCTTTTTTTATTATAAATAACATATGACAATAGTTTTGTTTAATGAATTTATCTCTGAATGTAGGAAATTGTAATAAAAGTTTACAATAAAACTTGTAATTAAACACTTTTACAAACAGCCCGTAGTAAGCACATTATTTACATTTTCTCATCTAACTTTCACTTTTAAAGAGTCCGACCACACCCTTACCACCACGCTTAAAAAGATACTATGTGGAGTAATTCAATTAAAAGTGGCTAATATTGGTTGTAATTCGCTTGTAACACGATTAAATGTAGAACTTTTACTACCTGATTTCATCATCATTGATGAGATTTCTGTCACTGGGAAAGTAATTCCAGAATTCTTCCCGAATCCCGATGTAATACGTCCTTGTGGCGGATTCACTCAAACCAAACACAGTCACAACCAAGTAACATAAACTTAGAGCTCGTGTCATTGTACAGAGTCCACCTGTCCGCAGTGTATCCGACTGAAATAAGCCCTGCAGAAATAAACATCGACAGAAATCCACCCGTGTGTGTCTGTCGCCAACCGTTTATCCAAATGTGAAAGTGAAAGAAAAATTCCTTCAGGAAGGAGGTAAATCAGGAGGTAAATCCCTCCCCGTCTCACAGGTTCCGCCTCAAATGTTCCTGCCGCAATAATTTCCCCAAAACATTACCGCGTGTGATCGTTATTAAAAACCCCTAACACACAAATACAATCAATTCTGTGTCGTTTCTCTTAAATTAACCAAAAAAATAGTTTTGAGTCCTGTTTTATATCTCCTGTGATTAGGTCTGAACTGAAACTGAAAGCAGTAAGAATCTCTTTTTGAATATGATTAATAAAAATGTATTATCCACTATCTACTCAGCCACTCATACTGATTAATTTGCCAACCCACTTAATCCGATTAGGGCCACTGAGAAGATGGAGCCTATCTCAGCCAACACTGGGCGAAGGCGGGGTACCCTAAACAGATCGCCTGACCATCGCAAGGCCAACAAAAACACTTATTCACACTCACATTCACACCTATGGGCCTTTTTAATACAGCTGATTAGCCAAATGTGTATGTGTTTGGACTGTGGGGAAAAACCAGAGCACTAATAGGAAACCTACACAAGCACAGGGAGAACGCAAATTCCACACAGAAATGCCTGAACCAAGGACTCTTTATATATAAATAATAGCTATCATTAAATATATCTATTTCTAGGTGTATGTTGTAAAGTCTGGTGAATGGATATCCAGCCGTCTAGCCTTGTGTTTACATTCAGGATATCTGTTAAGTATTTGTATGATATCATTTAATCAAATTTCAAATGTGTCATATGATACATATCTTGGGTTATGCTTACTGTGACATTCTCTCTCTCTTTCTCTCTCTCTCTTGCTCACACACACACACACACACACACACACACACACACACACACACACACACACACACACACACACACACACACACACACAATCCCTGACCATTAAAGGAAGTGTGTTTTGCTTTGCCTCGCAAGACAGAAACAGACAACGCCTACAGTCATATGCCCTCGTAAAAAAAAGTAAACATTTCTAGTAGACTACATGTTACAATGTTTGCCTGTGCAACAGTTTATATTTGGTTGCTCAAAGCAATAACAAAAGCAAAACAAAAACAGTTTTTAGAAGTTTAAAGTGTTTCATTTAATAGAAAACCACCACTTTTAGAATAAACCAAGAATAAATAAATTGCTATTGACACGCAAAGTGTCTATCAGTTAAATGATATAAACACAGTTCACTAAGTAGGAAACATTCTCTCTCTCTCTCTCTCTCTCTCTCTCTCTCTCTCTCTCTCTCTCTCTTTCTCTCTCTCTCTTTCTCTCTCTTCCATGGAAATCTCTCTCTGGTTATGCTTTCTGTTACACATGGTATGGAATTACACCCACTCCACCCCACCCCACCCACACACTCCCTGTTTTTTTTACTCCCATAAAAGTAAAAAGAGATAGGAAAGAAAGAATTATTACAGTCATTACGATGGATTTTGCTTCACTAAGAACAGAATTTGTTGTTTCTGGGTTTTTTGTGCTACTGAGTAGCTAGATAAAATTTAACAATTAGCTTAGTATCATTAGCTTATAGACAGCTAGAAAACTTTACATGAAGAAATAACTTCAAATACTCAGTAAAGGATATAAGCCACTAGAGAAATCTTCTAAACTGGTGTGCTTACACATTAAAACTCTAATTTAGCTAACATGGCTGTCTCTAAAAAATGCTCTAAAACTAGGCTCCATGTTTTTGATATGAGAACATAAAGCATGCTTTTTAAATTCATAATTAACTAAGAATCACCAATTTTGATAGCATAGATGTATCTCAAAATACAAGCACCTCTTGAACTGCATCTGAATAGTGATACTCCATACTATCTGTGTGCAGAAATAGCACGAAGGCTGTCTGAAATCCAATTATTCTTTAAAACTTGTAAAACTACTGCAAAAAAAAAGTTATCTAATCACACTAATGGTAAACATCTTTTAATATGAGGAGCCTAAATTAACAAATTTTGTGAAATACAAGCTGACCTAAATTTACACGATTTAGCTCCTATTTTGCTAATGATAATCCTACAAACATGGTGGCTCAAAAAAACCAGGTTAAATGGCAACAGACAAATACATCCAAGTACCAAGTACATACAATAGTTTTGTGTTTGCTAGTCACTCACATATTCATAAAACGTACTGATTACCAATATTACACGCTTAACTGATCTGAAAACATACAGGGTATTTGGATGCAACCCTGGTGTTTTAATATATTTAAAAAAAATTAAGGACACAATATAATAAAACTTTAAAAAAACATGCTTTTCACTTACAATTAATTTTGTAAAAAGAAAAAAGCCCATTTGCTTAATACAAATACTTTATTTCCAGTCATAGATTGTTCTGTTTTAGCTCATTATACAGTATGTATTCATTCAATACACATAAGTGCAAACAATGCCCATGGTTACAGTATTTTATTTTAGTACTTTAGGCCAATTATGTCAAATCAACAACAAAATAACTAAGCCACAAAGTAGTCCCTGATCAAAAAAGTGCCTGATATAAAATACACATTAAAAAATGCAGAAAAAAAGCAAAACCATCCCAGATCATACCCCTGCTCCACATTTACAGTGAAGTTTGTGATCTTTCGGCAGGCCACTGTGCACCACTTTGCCTTGAGAAAAGTCTAGAATATGAAACAGAGAAGACAAGCACACATTTGTTCCCAATGGTGCACATCCTTCTTTCTTTAGACCTACTTTGGATGCCTTTCCTACTAAATCATTCTATATGTTCATCTACAGATTGTACAGTCTGGGCCAGTTTAAAAACAGACATAAATCCTTGTATCACCGCATACCTGTATGATTACAGCATTTTACAGTTTGTTCAGATCCTCACTGAGTCTGAAAGACAGTGTACAGTCCCCATGTTAGATGAACCACTCCTTCTTGCTTTCTTCAATAGCCTCTGAGAAATTCGGCTCTGCGCTGATTATTGCTGTATCAGCTGATTCGGAGCGTTCAGCTCCTTTGGACTCGTTGGTGTGGTATGTTCCCTTGTGACGGAACATGTAGCGAATCAAGAACACCAGCGTGCACAGGATGGTGAAGATCACCACAGCAATGACACCTAAACCAACAAGGGAAAATTGTATAGAAATAATCTTTAGAGAACATGTAGATGCAGTTTAAATTTAAACAAAAATTTTTTTCAACACTTAAATTTTTTTTTTTTACCTCCAATTATTGTTGAATTCCTGTTCAACCCATGTGGTATGACTCTTTCCTCATTGAATGGGAAATCAGGACCTAAAAGGAACATTGTTTGCTGTGAATTGTTATGGCTCTTTGTGGTATTCAAAGATAAGGCTAAAATGTATTAGTATATACCACACAGGAATGGCACATTATGACTGGTCCACTATCTTAGGATTTCAAAACATCATTCAGTGTGCATGATGCTTGAATCAAAATAAGGATCATTCACAATTTGTCATTTACATGGGGTGGGATGGCATCATCATTATCATGCTTTCAAAATTGAGGAACAATCTATCAAAATCTCATTTTTCATTAGTTTTTTGTTTTTCTGCATTGTATATATTAAAACACCTTTACAGAGCATGGTACAGTACTAATCTGTCAAAGAGTATGCTTAAAAGATGGCATTTTCTGCATAGCAGGTATTTTGGTATAAAGCATGTGACCTGCCTCTAAAAATTTTAAAATATGTAAATATAAAGTATACAAGAAACATTTTATTTTGATTTATTTTGTTTCCTTAGAGTATATACTAAACCTCTTAAAGTAAGTTAAAGGGATGCTTTTACACAGCTCCGCACCTGCATGGGCAATGCTCACCTGCGTCTGTCATAATTTGAATCTCATTTCAATGTGCTTGTTATGCCATGTTAAGTTCCCGTGTAGAATTACAGTAAGTGGGTGGGTCCAGACTTATGACTGGTAGGTTGTAGTGTCTGTTATAAACAATGGCTCCCTCACCAGGCTCCTTTTGTTCCTTCTCCTGAAGTTATGCTATAATCCCTGTACCCGCAACCCTGAAAATGATGCAATGGGATGGTCAACTTGGAATTTGGGAAATCAGGAACTTGGGTGCTATCCAACTTGTCTGATGTCATTCCACTGATTAAGTCATTTAATATAAATTAAATACTACATGTGTAGATATAAAATAATATACATTTATAAATAACACATTTTAAGTATATGTGTTCATAAAATTAAGAAGAATTTAAAATATATTGAATCTTTGGTAAAATAGTGGTTTGGTTTGGATATAAAATATTAATATTAAATATTTTTGTAATATCTTAGCAGTGAAACCTCAGCTTGAGGAATACACTGTATCACAAGGTCTCATTTATGAAATTTCTGTTTTCTAAATCTAATCCTAGGTGACACTGGTTGAGAGGCCATAGAATTTGCTAAGCTATCAAAGTGCCTACACACAGGAAGCAAATCGCACCCATGGGAAGTTTATGATAGCAGACTTAATCTCTATCTTTTGACTGTGGGAGGAAACTTGCAATGAGGTGCCACCCAAATTAAAAACATCCCACTGATGAGAAGAATAAGAATGTTGTGTGATGCAGAAGAGTTGGCACTTAGGTTAGTACTGAGGTGTTAATCTTTAATATTATCCTAATATTTTAATTAATTTTCCTTCTTTAAAAGATGATGTTTGGATATTTTTTACCTCCGTCCAGGTGCCATGGGTCAGTGTTGGCAGACATCGGTGAGACAGTGAGGGGGGACGCTCCGCAGTTGGACTCAACCAGCTTGCCCTGGTATGAGACAGATGCAGCACGCTGTGAACGAAGAGCCGCCTTCAGAGGAGCAATGTTGTTAAACTGCACTCGGGACAGGCAGCCTACAAAGCCAGGGGTGTTATACTTCTCTATCAGTACTGGGTCAATGGGACCAGTTTCTGCAATAAACATAGAAACATACAAAGAAAATTGAAACTGAAGTGATTACTGTATGAATATAGAATATATTAAAGAATTATGGTACTAAATTTCAGTACTATATGATAAGTCAGCTTGGTATTAGTGGTGTTTATAATGCAAATAATAAAGCACACAAAATTCTCAGTAAGTCTCTGATGAGGTAGAATTTGTAAAAGAAATGACCAACATATCTCATTTTCATTAATCTTAATTTTACTGTAAAATAAATAGCCGATATCTTATTTTTATTTATGGACACGTTCATTGAAATATCAGGTAAATACACAGAGTAATAGAAAAATAGGTAATGTCTGTTGGGCTTTTTACAACAGAGCCTAGTGGCTCATCAGAGCTTATCCCCGGTTTCTGTAGTGTAAAGCAACCAGGAGTTCAGCTCCTCCTGGATGGGACCATTTATCGCAGGTTATCTTCAGTAACAAACCAGTGACACATACTGTCACAACCTTTTTCATACCATTCCATCAAAAAAGAGCTTGCCCTAGAAGAACTTTCATAGACTTCTGTGCGTAACTACTACTACTACTATTATTATTATTATTATTATTATTATTATTATTATTATTATTATTATTATTATTATTATCACTACTACTCCTACTATTACTGCTACTACTGTTGTTATTATTCGAGTCTTACAGGTAAAATCCCACCCTGAGTTTGCTCTTTCTCAGTTGTTTTAATTCATATTACATTTAAACTATATTATAGAATTTCCTGCTACTGTGTACTGCTTTCTAAATGGTTCTAAATGGAGACAGAACACATAAGGTTTCTGAAATAAATCAGACATGCTTAAAGACTCTATAAAATAAATAAAAATCATACAGAGAAATCTAGATGCATACTTATACATCCCATATATATTACAAAAGAGAAAATTTAAATATCACATACAATCTTTTCAGCTCTCAACAAAATCTTTGCTATTTATTCAAACTGTTTCTTTCTGTATAAATGCATCATACTGTTGTTTTGCAGGATGCAGTTTGAATTTCATATCCCACTTATTGATTCAACTGACCGAGAATGATAAATGTTTAATATCTTGCTATGGTTGAGCTGCTCTCTGTGAGGTAATCATGTCTATCAGGATCAAACTACATTCACAGCAAAGTGTTTAGTATCATCTTGCCCAGTTCCAGGAAAAATCTTGCCTATCCAAATGTCCTATATATCAGATTCAAAGGCACACAGAATGATATCCTGGGCGAGAGAACATCGGGTTTTAAAATAAATAAGACCCAAGCAATTATCATGGTTGTGGTCAGAGGCACAAAGACAAAGTGTACAGAATAGCAATTACTGGGAATAATTTTTATCTATAAGTTAAACACTTGTCTAATTAAAGCATAACAGTATAGTGATCCTTGTCTGAATTTAATACTGTTTGATTTCTTATTAAATGTGTCTTAGACATATGCCAGTCCAAACATGACTCCAATCCACCCAAATCTACCTTTTAATTTTAATAAAACAACAGATAGTATATTCCAGCTTTATTGTAAAACTTGACATTGAACAACTGCTTAATGCATGAACCGGTGGATAAATGGATGAAAAAATGTAGAATTTTTCTGCCAAAAAACAGAGTACGATGAAAAGACCATGAACGAATATTTGACATAAACATGTCAAGCATTTTCTGATGTGATGCTCCCGAAACAGGCCATCCATCTCTCTATCTATCATTCGTCCATTCCTCAATCTGTCCATCAAACCCTACAAGCAAGTTCCCTATTCTTTCATCCATATTCCCTCCCATAATAGCACTATTCCTCCTCACTATTCCCTCAACAATCCTTCCCTAACCATCTACTCACTATTCCACCACTCATCCTTTACAGTTCACCAGACTGCTAAATATATATCCATCCAACCTCTTCTATTCACCTGTGTTGTCACTATTCTACACTATTCTACTATTCTGCCACCTAATGTTCACCATACCTTACCCTGTTCACTGCTCCTCCACCCAACTCTTTATTTACCATTCCTTGTACTCATTGACCACTAAAATACCTTAAATCACCAGCCTGGTTAATATTCCTCCACCAAAACCATTGCCAATCACAGCAAGTTCCCAAGAAACATCAATATCCACAAAGCAGAATGTGAATGATTGTTGTAATGTAGAGTATACAGGGACATAAAAAATGAAAATTAAAACAAACATTTTGTGGTTGATTTTTTTTACATTCGAATTGATTCAAGCATTTTCCTAAGTTTGCTGGGTGGATAAGGACTATCCATCCCAAGATCATAAACCAATCAGATCAAGCCATTCGCGTGTTGTATACCACCGTATATATATTTTTTAAAAAGTTGATTTGTAACAGAAAACCAGAAAATGCTTTAAATAAAAGGTGATTAAAGACAGACAATGAATGATGCAGTTGACATGTCCTTCTAGTAACCTTCTGACTCCCTACTTCAAGTGCCCCCCAAACAAACACATGGTCTGTAGGACCACTGTAGGACACTGTAGGACAGCTGCAAAACTGTCTGATACACTATAAGTATTCAGCCTCGAGTTTGAGAGACAGATGCACAGAGACCCAAAATAAGAATTCAGAAATCATCTATCAGTAACAACGAATACACAGCAATAAAGGGAAAAATAATACTTTTTTCTTTTTTTTACATTCATAACGTTAGCATAACAAAATATCATGCAGCTACATTTTTAGTTTTGGTATTTACACAATAGGAGAACATCAGTATTACCTGGTAAGCTGGACGGTTAGTGTGAGATCTCTCTCTTTCTCTCTGTCTTTCTGTCTCTCTCTCTCTCTGTCTGTCTCTCTCTCTCTCTCCTTTGTTGTGTCCTTCTTTACAGCAACTCTTATCTGTGTGGGTGTGCGGCTTCGGATCAGAGTGAGCCAGAGGGCTATGAGATGGATCTGGAATGTAACCTTGTCCTCTGATGATGCCACAGATGTGTAATGTAATCAAGTAGGACCATGACTAAGACTACACATGCACTTACACAGAGATGACATCATCCAGCTGTCAAAGCTCTGAGAAAGAGCAGACGAATAGGATCTAAAGCAGAATCAGTGCAGGTCTACACCCTGTAATGCACAAGATGCAGCAATGCTTTTATGCTAACATCACTCGAATTAGGATTATAAGATAGTTCTAAAGCATCAGTGCCTGAACCTGCTGAATAAATACTATGCTACATGTAAATCATGAGAATTGGGAAATTATTCATTGGTTTCATAGTGGATCATCTGTCAGTCTTTAATTATGGTCATTTCATGGAACTTTGAGGCTATTCCATGAACACTGGGTGTGAAGCAGCAATACACTTTCAGAACTTGAGGTACTTCAGTATTTGTCTAATCACACAATTGTATTTTTTTGGAGAGGAAGGAAACCCCCACGTATATATCTGAGAACTTGTGACACTCCACCCAGCTCACGACTGAGAACCTGTGTCTGTGTGGCCGACATTCCAACCCTTTGTTCCAATTCAGCATTTATTAATATAGCAGTGTTAATTACTCATCATTATATATGCAATAATTATTTCAAATAATTCATCTTTTCAATATACTGATTCATTTTATAAATAACATACTGTTAGTAAAATGTAATTACCACACAAGGTATTACTTTGGAAATGAGTGTTAGTTGTAAATTAGATCTCATGACATATAAAATACTGTAATTGCATAGTACTGTAATTGCATAGTATATAGTAGTAAGCTAATTTTGCAGCATTTGTATGGAAGATACTCAACATAATACAGATTTATATTAAAAAAATACTGGACTAAGGGAGGTAGTCCACGCCCGAGCACAGGAAACAAACCCATGACCTTCTTGCTGTGAGGAGGACGTGCTAACCACTGCGCCACTGCACTGCAGCAAACTAACATTTTCATCGTATTTATTAAACTGAGCAGTTGAGGGTTAAAGATCCTACTTAAGGGTCCAGCAGCGGCAAATTGGTAGCACTGGGGTTTGAAATGCTGACATTTTGAAGAGTAAGATAGAGCCCTAATCACTCAGCAACTGCTGCCCACTATCTATATTACCATATTTACTGATGTGCAGGTTAATAACCAGGTGTGTTTTGGCATTAAAGACTCTTTGGCTTTTCTCCTCATGTTGGATTATAAAGAATTACTATGAACTCTGACGCAGCGTGCCGTAGTTGTTAGCACATCCTCCTCACAGCAAACAGGCCCTGGGTTTGAACCCAGTCTTGGGCGATTGTGTGGCACTTGTTTTCCCTGTGCTTGAATGGGGTTCAATTAATCCCACACTCCAAAATTGGTTGTTCCAAATTGCCACTAAAGGTGAATGTAAGTGTGTATGGTTATGTGTGTGTTGACCCTGCAGTGGTCAGGCAAGCTGTTTATGGTGTTCCCAAACTTTGTGCAGTGTCGGCTAAGATAGGCTCCAGACTCCCCATGACCCTTGCTTGGCAAATGTAATGATGAAAATTTATAACGATACGTATTCACAAAATTTTCCCTCATGTTCAATTGCGGTATTTCAATTATTCTGAAGACAGATGTAATCAAATTAGCAATTATACAATTAATACTATTTACATTCACTTTTACATTTATGGCATTTGGCAGATAGCACTATCCTTCATCATGCCAGTTACTTGTGTCAGTGTAAGTATACACAGTACGAGTTCCAAAAGTAAATAAATATCTATTTTTCTTACTCTACACAATATTGAATTACTAGAAGTAGTAGTGAATTTATATATGGATATTCTGTATGTAATGTTTCATATTATGTCACGTGTAGGACAATGAATTCGGAAATACCTCCACATCAACAAAATCAAAAAATGTTGTAGTATGAATGCCAGCCAAAATGTTTAAATAGAAGTAAACATAAAGCAATGTTCTACCGCCATCTAGTGGCAGAAAACAGTGATTAAAGCAGGGTAAATATAAAATATACCATTTTGGAACTAAACTACTTGAATTCCCTGGTAAAATAGAAACTTATCATAAAGAAAACGTCTTGTATAAAAACTGCTTTAAATGAACTATATGTACAAGTGAAAGATACAAGTCACAAGTCGAGTAGCACACAGTCACACTAATTTTACATTTACGAATACTTAGAATAAGAAATAATAAAGGGATTTTAAATACTCATAGTGTTCTTCATAACAACTTGTGTGCAGGTTTCTGTAAACGACTTTAAACTGGACAAAACACAATACTGCCTGTATGATCGAACTATAACACATTCTAATCTATTCATTATAATACTTTATGAAGCATAATATGTGTGCATAAATCATTAATATTGCATGCTTGAAACATCTTACACAATGAATCATCCATTACAGATTCTGAAAAAAAAACTAATTTAATGCAACATTTACTCAAGTCTCTAAAACAAAGCACATTATCTTCTCTGAAATATGTGTAAAATGATTGAACTCCATTAGTTCATACAGAAAGAAAGTCTGACTCTCTCTCTCTCTCTCTTTCTCTCTCTCTCTATCCTTTATTATTAATTTCAATTATGTACAGATATTATGGACCGATGAGGCTGTACAACAATGCTACCGAAATTATACATTAAAAGAAAATTATTGTATAAAATAATTTTAAAGTTGATTATTAAAATGTTGTTTATGTTAAGTCATGCCAAATAAAAAAAAAGAATCAAGGCTATAAAAATAAGCTATATGCTATAGAAAATGCTACATGTGAAGAAATAATCCTTTCAAACAACAGAGAGCAATTTTTTTTTTGGATAGAGAAAGTGTTTTTTAATGGTTATTAATTATTTTTATTTTTTTGCAAAATCTCTTTAAAAGTAAAAAAAGATTTATTTTTAAATTATTAGTGGTTAATAATTCACCAGTTAATTTCTTTCTTTCTTTCTTTCTTTCTTTCTTTCTTTCTTTCTTTCTTTCTTTCTTTCTTTCGCTCGCTCGCTCGCTGACCAAGCAGCTGATGGCATTAAGTCACATAAGGCAATTTCCTCCCACAGTCCAAAAACATGCACAGTAGTTTTAACAGGCACACCTAGATGTGAGAGTGAGTGTGAATGGTTGTATGTGTGTTGGTCCTACAACAGCCTGGCGGACTGTTCAGGGTGTACCCCAGCCTCCACGCAACCCTAATTGGGATGAAGTGGCTTACAAAATGAATCATTGAATAATTTGAATGTCCATTCATTCATTTTCTGTACCGCTTAATTCTAATTAGGGTTGCAAGGAGGCTGGCGCCCATCTCACCTGACTCTGGGCGAGGGCAGAGTACACCCCAAACAGCTCGCCATGCCATTGCAGGGCATGAATGCATTTAAATTATCCTTATTATTATGTTTATCCAAAGAAACATACTATAATTTCTATACATCCTGTTCAGTCAACACTTGTATGGTTTCAGTCATACGTTCTGTACATTTTCACCCTTTGCTTTTCAGGAAGTTACCACACTATTTGAGGCTTATGTTAGGAAAGAACATCATGCTACTGTAGAAATAAGTGATAGTGAAAGAGCGTGCTGTGTGCTGATGTGCTTACCGAGGATTTTTCCTAGGAAGAGAGTCTTGACCAGGTTGAATTGAATGTCTGAGGCTTGAGGCAATGTGTAGCTGACTGATGGATAGTGGTCCAGCTATGAGGAAGACACACACACACACACACACACACACACACACACACACACACACACACACACACACACACACACACACACA
>JBCNYG010000023.1:12005784-12019053 GCA_039654305.1 Porochilus rendahli | reverse complement strand
ATGATGATGATGATGATGATGATGATGATGATGATGATGATGATGATGATGATGATGATGATGATAACAATAATGGGGTAGTAATGGCCTGGTGGTCAAGGTGCTGGATTACTGATCCCAAGGTCGGGGGTTCACGCCCCACTATCGGCAGGTTGTCACTGCTGTGCCCCCAGTGCAGCTAACTGGGTTATTAAAGGCTGGCCATGTCTCTCACTGTCTATGGTGAGAGGCATGTAAAATAAAACAAAATTGCTCATTTTCATCATTGCTGATTGCTGATTTTCGTCAAGAGGAGGCTGCATAGCCGTCAGCGTGTTTCTGCCCTGCGATGGCCTGGCGAGCTGTCCGGGGATTAGGATTAAGCGGCTCAAAAAATGTATGAATTTTGCCCATTTACCCTTGTAAAACATCAGGAACAACAACAAAAAACAAAACAAAAATTCATTACATTTATGTAATGTTTAACATTCAAACTCATGCATCATAAATCACAATTATATATAAACAAAACAGCTATTTAAAATTTAATTTAAAAATTCCCTCAACCCAGCTCTGTCAACAGCAACTGTTTTTAATGAGTTTAATTTGACTGGATGTGCACACGATTTATTTCAACCTAAAGTCAAGTGGCAGTGCTAAATAGAGGAGATGTGTAAACTTTCCTTGGTGATTATGATAGGAATAATGGCATCATGATGACAGATTTATTATATATGCAGATATGGTAACTAATAAACTCACAGCAGTGTACAGTATCAAGGTTATGGTTTTAATGAATTAACCAAACCATCAGCATATTCTGGTGCATATGATGAAGACCTTCAGTTGATAGAACAGAGAAAAGGTTAGCCTGCCATGTTTTAGTCCTTATATCTCATACCTCTTCAACACCCATGACTAGAATTCTTTTAGAATCCCTGCTCAATGTTAAAATTAATAATGCAAGACCAGAATATTATATTCCTTTATTACTGTCAGGGCTATTGATCTCAATTAATTTACCAAATGGTGCACTGAAAGTGGGAATTCTTCTCAGGAAATATTGAGAGCCATATGCATGGATTCATTTAATATCATGAAATCATAACTTGTTTGTTATCTTTAATTTGTCAGCCATTAATAGGAATTCATTATCTCAAAACAACTTCAACAGAATAAATGCACAGCTGATAGAAACACTATCACAAATTTCTCACAGTTCTTTATCAGTAGATTAATAAATCTTTCATGTCATGTTTGTACAGACAAATGAACCAGTGGAAAACTCTTTAAGTTGATATTAATTGTCCTTAGTTGAAACGTAACCATGGGCATCAACTGTAACCTAAACAGTGGTAAAGTAATTATAATGTGTGAGAAGAATTATATTGGGGTATTATCTCCATCAATCCTAACACACGTTTCCCTGAGCAGCAGCAGCAGCAGCATATAGAGAGAGCTGCTTGAGCACTGCTGGAAATCATTAATCAGTATGAAATCAATATTGCCACAGGCCATTTCTTTTTTATTATAAGATAGTGCTGTTATTAGTTCATGCCTGTACAAACTGTGGGCTTATATAGTACTGTGAACTTGACACAGTTAGTATAAGTGGGTAGTCTGTGACAAACTATTTGCCATGATATTTACCTCCGCCAAGGAGATTATGTTTTAGTGTTTGTGTGTTAGTGTTTGTAGGCAGGATTAAGCAGAAAGGATTTTTAGGGGCTTTGGACAAGAGAGACTTCACTAGAATTTGGGGATGATCCGGATCAAATTCTGGATCCAGGCATTGTTTTAAGGGATTCATGGGAATGTTAACATTGTAACAATTTTTTGACAGTGTGATATTACAACAGGCCCACAGGGGGTGATCTGTACTGTTGTCATGTACAGCTTCAAGACATCTACAGTAACAATAAATTAGCTTTCTGCAACATTGTGGTATGACTTTTTCCCATTCCTCCTGACAAATCATGTTCAATTCCCAGTGTCTCAAATATCCCCAAGGGTCCCTAATGTAAGTAATACTGGTGAAAAAGTTCAATGAATGAGATTGGTAAAGCCATGTAAGTATCTTCACATTCTTTTTCAAAACTATCCTTGAGTTATGTTGGCTGTATTCTGATGGTCATTGCCTTGTTAAAATGTTCATCTGCCCAGATTGTTTCTTAGCTGATGAGATATGAAATTTTCCTATAATATGCACACTGCTCCATTCAAGATTCCTTCAGCACCAGCCAGATCTCAGAGTGCTCTCTCCTCTGTTCACCACTGTAAGCATAGTTCTCCTACGTGCAACCTTTCATTAAATATGATGCACTGAATTATTGCTGGGCGCAACCACGTGACCAGTATTTGCGGTGGTCTAACCAGCCGCAGTGGCCACTATTATGCAAGAATCTACCATGATCATTTTGGATCAAGTTTATGATACCATCCAATAACTGTAATAGTATAGATCCATATTTATTGAACAAGAATGATTTTTCAAATAACCATCAATCGTACAGCCCGATTATCTAAAAATAACTGGTGTTCTAGAGCTCTTTCTACACAGCAGAACAAAGAAAGACTAAATTCTAGAAATGGTATAAAATTCAAGATTTGAGAATGAAAATTTTTTTTCGACATTGTGGTAAATTTTTTGGGAGTGTCATATTACAGCTGGCCAAGGAAGAGGGTGATGTATACTTTCTGTTATTTTCAAAAAGTTATGTCTGGATTTTCAAGATATTTTTATATTATGTGAAGCTTTGAGCATGGAAGACTTTATTAAATTTTGGAATTTTAGCAAAGACTCTTGAGTGAGATAAATTTTTAGTTCATATAGGGAAATTGTTGGGCTTGGTGGAGGTTTGCTCTCTTTTATCACTATAGTTGAATAATAGTAATTCATTCATTTCTGAACTGCTTATTCCCAATTAGGGTTGCGGAGAGGCTGGCGCCCATCTCAGCCAACTCTGGGCGAGGGCAGAGTACACCCTGGACAGCTCGCCAGGCCATCACAGGGCCGTTTAATAATATTGCCTCTAAAAACTTAAGGATGGTATTTCACATTCGGCATGACTTCTACTTGTTGCTTAAAATCTTTCAAAACTGAGTCAGTGTTGATAGAAGTGTCAATCAGTAGCAATGTCTTTAGATATAGATTTTTTTAAAATTTCATTCTAATGTGATAGGGGAAAAATTGGATTTTTTAAGTGTTTTTTCAATCAATACTACAACAGGGCACTGCTGTGCCCAATACATGGAGACATCCCATAAAACGAAATCTGATGAACACTGATTATACAAGTAAGGCTGACTTCAGGTAGAAAGTGTTTATGTTGTTCATTTTTCTGAAGCTAAATCTAAACAGTTTTTTTTTAAAATAAAAGTGTTTTATTTCCACAGATAAAGAAAATAAGAAACCACTAGTTTTTAGCCACATAACAGAGATGCTCTTGAGAAACAGGTAATCACTTGCAGCCAGTGTCAAAATCACAACAATGGTGCAAATTAAAAAAAATATTGAGGTATTCAGAGCAGAGATGAAAAGTAGATCCCTTAGAAAAACATGCTGCACATTAACACTGCATATATTAAAAAATAATCTGACATTGCAGAAGGATTAGCTGATTGACAGCATTGCAAAGCAAAATTAATACAGTATTTTTCTGAAGCCAGTGTTATGCAGAGGTCTGTGCTATACTTAATCATGAAGGAAAAAAAATCATATTCACCTTTTAACACACTCTTAAAGTTAAAGAAATGAACTCACGGTCTCCGTAACAGTGAAGAGGTCCTACTGTGAGCTTGGCCTCTGATCCAGGTCGATTTGTGTCTCCAACAGCTACCTCACTGACAGGTAAGTGGTCCTTATATACCAGAAGCCCTGAGTCCTCTCTCCTGGAAACCAATTGCCATAAAAACTGATCAAATCCACTGGATAAAACACAGGCCTGTTAAGCACAGTGTACACTAAGAGAATTTTCTTTCTTTTTTTCTCTTCTCCTCCATTTAACATTATCACTGTAGTTAGTGTGTATTCCAGGACCAATTTAAAAAAATTATAATAAAATTAAAAATTGGAACTCTCTGTAAAATGCAAATAAAACAGGATGCAATAAACTACAAATCTAACAAACCCATGTTTGTAATCACAGAAAAACGTAAACTACTGAAAGTGAGATATATTACTATTTCATGATACATATTCATCTCATTCACTGATTTTACATTTTTAATGTTTCACAAAAGTTGGGACAGAGGTAACGAAAGACTGGAAAAATATGTGCTACTAAAAAGAAAGAGAAACATTTTACAAATAATTTGTTTAAATGGCAAAAGGTCAGTAACATGATTGGTGATAAAAAAGAACATCTGCATCTACAAATTAAGGAGCAGTTTCAGAATAATGTTCCTCAATGTAAAATTTCAAAAACTTGATGAGTAACTCATCCAATGTTACAGTACATCATTGCAACAAAAGCTTCTGAAAATCTGGAGAAATCTATGCACAAGAGACAAGGCTGAAAATCCAGATTGGATTCCCTAATCATCAGGCCTTCAGGAAACAGCGCATTAAAAACAAAAAAAGATATGAAGATCCTTTCATGGGCTCAAAAACACTTCCAGTGAACATGAATATATGACAATTATTCAATGACGACAAGTGAAAAACAGTGAATATGCATGAGATGGAAAGCTGAGGGGAATATGAAGCAATATCCACTGATCCTGATGTAAATAACTGTTTTATTTGTAGTATATACACCACAAGGGAACACACGAAGGCAAACTGAAACAGAGATATTTTTTAATCAATTTTTTGAATGACTTTCAAAGTTTGAAAAAGTGCTATTCCAACTTTAATCCTCATTTTTCATTATTTGTACCCTTTATGCATACTTTGAAAACTGAGAGGGCCATATTGCATACCTTGTTTTAAAAAATTCTTTTGTTACATATCTAGGACTTTAGGATTAGTGACCATGGCAAATTGAAAATGAATGGATGGATAGAGCGTGCAAGGTGGACAATGTTCATTATCTCGAGATAGTTTACCAGTCAGATCCAAAGTTTATGTGCAGTATACACTAAATGGAATGAAACTTGAATGAACTCTGACATCATTAAGGCACTGTGACATCATGTTCCATTTTCAATGCATAGGCTTTTATTAATCCACATGATCTAATAGCCTGTAACTATGTATGAGTCATCACAAAATCTAGCATCGATAAGGTTACCAAGTAAGTGATTACTTAGTATAGCTCATTAGAGATCCAAAATAACACCCAGCTTTACAGCCCAACATTCTTATTTATCATCATTTGTACCCGTTATGCTTGACTCTGTGACCTTTAATAAAAACATCAGTAAAAGCATTAGAAAACTCCTTCTTTGCCAAAAATACTCTATCCCATAGATATAAGGATTCTGTGCTCAGAATTGTTAACTCTGCAAGGGCAGCTACAAATGTGTTGCTTTTCTGGCAAAGGTTTTGTTATTGATTTAGAAAGAAATAAGGATTTAACCTGGGCTGCATGGTGGCATAGTGGTTAGGACGTCTGCCTCACAGAAATTTTTTTAACCTGGATTCAAGTCCTGTGCGTGACAAAGGTATTTTTGTGTGGAGTTTGCCTGTTTTCCTCATGTCTGTGTGGGTTTCGTCAGGGTACTCCAGTTTCTTTCCACGGTCTAAGGACATGAGCATTAGGCTAACTGTCTTCCAAATTGCCGCCGGGAGTGAGTGTGAGTGTGAATGGTTGTGTGTGTGTGGGCCATGCAATGGTCTGGCGAGCTATTCATGGAGAATCCCGCCCTCGCCCATAGTCGGCTGAGATGGGAACCAGCCTTCCTGTGACACTAATTAGGACTGTTAGTAAAAGAAAACAGCTTTAAAAGTTTTCAAAATGAAAAAAAAAAGCTTTAGTATGCCATGTATTGTCAGATTTCACATGCTCCGAGTTGTTGCTATGAATGAACAGCCAGTCATGATGCACAAGATGGATGTACTAACCATAAAAAATCAAGGTGATGATATCCTAAGTATGGAGCACTGCTAAAATGGGCATTACTAAAAGCATTACCTAAAAATTAGCCTTATAAATCCTGCTGTCTTTATATACTATTGTTGATTTTAGAATCAAAAACTAATAAACAATAAATAACCACCTAATATTTTCTTATCACTCTGTCCTTATTAAGTATATGTACAAATGCAATATGTCATAAATAATCCGTACTGAGATGATGACGAATAAACAATGACATGAAGCAGAGATATTCTTAATTCTTAAGTGTTTATATTATAGCAATTTCAAAATTTTTACAATTTTGGAATGACATACCACATTTCTATTCATTTACAGTTGAGATTGTTTTTGGGAACATCCGGGAATCAAATTATCCTCAACAGTTTACAAGAAAAAAAAAAACAAGCCAACCATAATTATAGAAAAGACATTTTGCAAAAATTAGGCTACTCTTCGACTACCTTGTTATTTTGGTGAAATGAAATAAGGTAAGCTAAATTTAAACATTGTGCAGCCACTGAAGGAGGTGATGATTTCACATTTAAAAAGACAATATGCACAAGTGAAAGTGGTCTCAGTGTGTGTACTGCTCCAACAAACACATTATCAAGTTCAGGAAGGCCATATTACAGTATCACGTTCATTCAGTCCATCTACTTGCACTCCTGCTGAGTCCCAGACTGTTCAAGCATAAATGCTTGCTATAGTTCTAATACGCACTTTTATTTCATGTAAATATCATAAATTTAACTATATAAAAAATCTAATTGTTTATGCAGTGGTTGTGTTAGTAGTATGCATAAAATAAAGGGTAATTCTAGTGGCTGTTTCATTCCCTGCATACCTTAACTACACTTTCATGTGTACACACACACACACACACACACACACACACACACACACACACACACACACACACACACACACTTATGGAGGATCTACAAGCCTTGGGATTCTATTACAATCAATAGACCTTATTCATCAAACTGAATTCAAACAAATTTACTCAAGAGCATTTACACAAGAATATTATATGAATATTTATAATACATTTACAATGTCAGGTAAAAGTAATTTATTTATTTCTTCTGCATGCAAAATGTAATAAAGAGTTTGTGAAATGAACCTGCCATTTCATGTTAATTACTTAAAAAAAAGTAAGAATAATAATGAAAAAATCAAACTAGCCTTATCAATAAGGACAAAAGAAATGGCACCCTATAAAAGGAAGACATTTTTATCGGTGCTAATAGGCAGATGCTCTGTAATGGATCAGCTGAATTAGTGGAAGTTTTAAAAACATATTGTATATTGTGTACACATGACAAGAACAGTTCACTAAGAAAACTAAGAAAACTTCAGTGCTCTGTGAATTCAAAATTCATTTCCGGAAAAAGTGTGATGGATCATCTAAATAGCTTGATTAATCACAAAGTTCCATCCAAAGCATCTCACAACCTCCATAAAAACCATTGGTTTTAAATAATGTTTTAAAACAGTATATTCTTGGCTAATTATATTATAATATTTGCAGAAATGAATGCCTAAGTATTTTCAGAAACATGAACTTATTTAAGGAAAAATAAGTCTAAAAAGGCATTCTGCTCTACCAAGGATCAATTTCTAAATTTCTGATGTAAAAAGAATTAGAGTATACATTCAAAATTATTACACCTTTTTCATTATGAGGGTGTTTTAATCATTTTAATAAGTACCTTAAGGGTTTTCAATCAAGAAAAGAGATTAACCTCAAGTCTAATAGCACTATTCAAATCACTCAAAAAACAAGGCTGTAGAGATAGCATTCAGCTAGGGTTAGATTAAATTTTCATTCGTAGTTCTGCACACTATGCTTTTTATAGGAATTCTGTGTAGTGGGTTACAAGTCAATCTGCCACTTCACTTCACATTAAAATTTTAGTTCATGGTCTGCTTTACTGAATAAAGCGAGGAAAAATAACTTTTTGCTGGAGTATCTCCACATATTGCTCAAATCTACATATATTATCTGGTTATTAAGCATTAAAATTAGCACTCACCACTGTTTCTGATCTGCATCACAGTTGCAGTGGTGTTTTGAATCGATGCAGGTGCGTTCAATACCACAGGAACATTTCTGGACCCCTGGCAGTGAGCCACCCCAGTAGAAGTGTTTCTCATTACCTCTGCCCACCCAGTATGTGTATGGTGTCCCATCTGATAAAACACAAACACAACACACATGAATACATTATGTTATAATACATGAAGATGTCACAGTCAGTGGAACAAACACTACACGGTTAACAGAAGAGAAAGGCTAATCATTTAGTAGGCACAATTAACAACTGTACAGCGAAGGTGACATGGATTTCGTAGAATATTCCCTAAATGCTCATTTCTGTGCATATTGTGACGCAATATATGGATTTAACCCATCACAAAGGCAGGTTGGGTGACATTTTCATGGTATCTTTTTTTCCCCTTTAAAACACAACAATAACTGCATTACATGCTCCAAGTTACAATAACAAAATGTTAATGTCTGCCATTTTTAATCAAGCATCAACTTGGGATGATGTTTTTAATCCACAGATATTATATATTAATAAGATAACATGAGATAAAGGTCTTTATTTTCACCTACTGCAGGAACATTAATTCGTTCATTTTCTGAACTGCTTAATCCTAATTGGAGTTGCAGGGAGGCTGGTGCCCATCTCAGCCGTCACACGCTGACGGCTATGCAGCCTACTCTTGATGAAAACTTTTAAATACCTCTCACCATAGACAGAGAGAGAGACATGGCTGGCATTTGATAACCCAGTTAGCTGCACTGGGGGGACAGCAGTGATAACCCATTAATAGTGGGGCTTGAACACCCGACCTCAGGATCAGTAATCCAGCACCGTACCACTGGGCCACCACTGCCCCACTACAGGAACAATGAAAAAATACAACTAAAACATACACATAAATATATATGTTCATATGCATACATACACATAATGAATAATAATCTACAAAAATGTTGTTATAATAATTATTATATTGTATTTAATACAGAAAATGAAACAGGAATTTGAATGAATATAAGTGTCACCAGTGAATAGCTTTGTTTATTTTCTTTCAGTACATGCCATTTTTAAGCAGAAGATGCAGCTTTATTTTCAACCTGCAGGATTTATATCCCCAAAAAATATTGGAAAAAAGGAGATAGGGCCTGGGCTTCACCTTCAATAAAGTGATATATTAGCAAAGGCTGTATTTATTTATTTTTTTTTACAATTTATATTTATTTTTTATTATGATTTTTTTCTCTGAACAGTTGAGAGAAGTAAATGCAAGGTCATCATCCTCCAGACTGTTCAAAATGAAACTGGGATATAACCTTCATAATAGCAGCTTGACTAGACTTAAAAGACAATATTAAAAAATGTGGAAACTCTCCTGTGAAATTTGCTTAGAAATGAAAGCTTACTGAGATTTATTTTTCCTTTTTCTTCACTTTTGCCTTCCGGACTTTTCCTTATTACTCTGTGGTCTGTGACTGTCTTCGAGGATCAAATTTAAAATTATGGTTTGGTTTGACTGTGACTTTGTCCGTGGCATTGTTGCCAGAAAAGCTGGTAAGAAACTGCTGAGCTCCTGGGGATTTTCATACACAACAGTTCAACAATCTGTAGAGTTTACACAGAATGATGTGAGAATGGAAAAAAAAGAAAACACTCAGTGAGTGGCACTTCTGTAGTTGGAAATGTTTTGTTGCAGAAAGAGATCAGAGGAGAACAGCCAGACTTGTTGGAGTAGACAGGAAGTCCACAGTAATTCAAAAATCACTCTTTGTACTCTTTGTAGTGAGCAGAAAAGCATGTCAACATGTGTGAAATATTTAAACCGTTAACTATTTATATTCTTTAACTGCAGAATATACCTGGTTCCATTCCGTTCTAAAATGTGCGTTTTATCTTTCATTATTAGTTCATTTTGATTGAAAACAAAGGTTTTCTAATGAATCCACCCCAGCCCACTGGCCAAGTATCTCTTATTCATCGGCTTGATATCTGTGACTGTTTACAATAACGGTAAAAAGACTACCTGGTCAAAGGAACAATCTTACATATGGCAGTGCAACACTGATTTATAGAATTTAGTGAAAATGTCTGAAATTTCGTGGTATGGATCAGAAGAAGGCATATGATTTCAATAGAAACAGTTTGGGATCTTTAGCCTGGAACTGGTAATCTCACACCCAATCTCAGCAGAAGAAAAATGACCCCCAATGAAAAAGTTTCGTACCCATGTCTGTGGAAGTAATTAATTAATTTGTAACTAATTTGAGTTGGGTACAAATACTATCTTTTACTTTCCATGGGGCCATGGGGTCTTTAGATCCAGTCTTGGTCTGATTTATTTCTTCTATTTTATTGATTTCCTGATAGAGAGTGCAGGGTTGTCCATACTACTGTGCATCGATGAAGATTGGTCACATTATTCTGCAGGATCAATTCCTGTATCCTTTCTTCTTAATGTGAGTTCATGCTGTGCCAGTCAATCTTTATCATCTGGGCTTTATTTTTATTAGAATAACCTGAGAGAAAAAGTAAAATATAAGGAGTCAGGTTTTCTGTGTTGCGTGGAATTGTAGATCGAAACTCATCTCCCCTTCACTGCAACTTATTATGCTTCTTTAAAATGAGAATGGAGGCTTCGCTCCAGGAACTGGGAACAGTGAGCCACTTGATCAGCGTCACATTATATGAGCTGAGGAGTCTTAAAATCATTAACTGACTATCTACGGATACGATAAGCATAAGTATGTGCTAACTATTCAGCAGGCTTTTTGTTCTAGCTTGCAGTCATGTCTTCCATTCTCTCATTTATCATGGCAGTCTAATGAGCCTATAAGAAGAAACTCCCTTAACAATATCTCTATTGATCCACCCTGTGATCTGATGCAGCTTGATTTCTTCTTTAATTTGACCACACAAACACAGTGGCTCTGGTCTCCAAATCGGTTGCCACATTCATGATTCCATCACATTGAGCTAAATGAAATTAGCAACAGACAAAATGACAGCTTCTTTGCCATAATGCTCTACTCCATTGTATTATTAATGTGTAGTATTTGTTAATGCAAACCTTTTGTAGCTAAAAAAAGCTTGAGAGTAACACCCAAAAAAGCTAATCATTATACAATAATTAATTTCCAAGTTATGTTTTGACATTTTTTGGGTGTTCCTACAATGGACAGGCAACATGGTCAGGGTGTTCCCTGCCTGTTACTCAATGTTAGCTGGCTCCTTGACCCTGGAAAAGCATTAAAGAAAATGGATGGATGGATGTTATGTATGACATTGTCACTTACATCAACCGTTTTTTTAAACAATGAAATTGTATGAAACATTAGCTAACTTACTATAGATATTATTAAACAAATTATCCTAGCCCTCATCATGGCCATATTTATCATAATCCATACAATTGCCTTTACTCCAGATGCCATCCCAGGCAACTGTTTTGAATGTTTCTTACAGATTATGATATGAAGATCATTTCTTTGCCTTACTGAATGTTACACTGCCTGCAAGTTCACTCACAAGCCACCTACAGCAGTAGTGCTGCCAACTTGTGTAAATTCGAAATGCTGGTGTAATAAATGGAAGTGTAATAAATCATACACACATTGAACACTAAATAACAAGTCACAACACTAAATAAGTCGAAACTGAATTAAGCATACACTCATCCTTGGGAAGTTGTCAACTGCTGTATTAATGGTCGCCCTGCACTGGCTTTGTGACCTGTTCAGCAAATAAATTGATGTATTTAGTAATATATTTTAATTTTAACTCTAAAATAAGCATAGGTGGCTCTAAGTAGGATGAGCCCCACTTATATTTAAGAGATATTCTTATTATTCTTCATAGATATTTATTTTTGCTTTTTAAGTCTGCATAAATGAATTAATAAATGGATTTAAAAAATACCATATAAAAAAGAATATTCATAAAAAATTAAAAATATATAAATTATAAGATTAATAGACTGGTACCCAAATACAATTATTTGGATGTATTTATTTAAAATTAACAGATTTTTTTGAAAAAAGCTTGGCAAAAAGGTTTACAGGGCATCTGATGGGCCCCACAGGATGGTACAAAATATTTGTTTTTAAGCAGTAATGATATGGGATAGCACGTTGGTGTAGTGGTTAGCATGCCCACATCACAGAAAGAAGGTCCTGGGTTTGAGTCCCAGGCTTGGGCGTTTCTCTGTGGAGTTTGCACACTTCCTGTGCTTGTGTGGGTTTCTTCTGGGTACTTCAGTTTCCTCTTACAGACCAAAGAGATGCACATTAGGCTGTTCCAGATTGCCCCTAGATGTGATTGTAGGTGTATACTGTTGTATGTGTGTTGCCCTGCGATTGTCTGGTGAGGTGTTCAGGGTGTTCCCTGCCTTCACCCAGTATCGACTGAGATAGGCTGCAGCCTCCCTGCAACCCGAGAAGGATTATGCAGTTCAGCAAACGAGTGAGTAATGATATTCATTCTCACTGTGCTTCTTCTCTTAATATGAGAAAAGGGTAAAAAAAAGGAAGAGAAAGGTGAAAATAGAAAAGAACAAAAAACAAAAAACAATGCAGTATTATCTCAGTAAAATTGTTTTGCAAACCTTTTTCCTTTGCCTTTTTGTTTTTTTTAATAAAATTGATCATTGCAGTCTTTTAATTTATCCATTGGGCCATTTATATTAGCCATACCACTGCAATTTTCTTTCTTTTGTTGTGATTTTTTTAAAAGTGTAACAAACTACATATAATTTTTTTTTTACTGGGTGTAAAAATAATAATAATACAACTTAAACAGGTGGTGTACCATGATCCACTCCCAGCACCCTTGTCTGGGCCACAGTGGTTTCAATTAAGTGTCTTGTCATTTCCACTTTTCCTCTTCTAATAACTATTAAATTTTATCAATATCTTAAAACAGGCAGTTTACCAAAACAGTAACACCTAATCACCCTTCGTGCAAGGACATATACACAATGTAGTTGGAAGAAAATATGATGTCTTCATATAAGGACAGTGGTGTCTCAAGAGGATATATGTACAGCCATGGAAAAAATTAAGAGACCACTTATAAGGGGAATATCCATTAAAAGTGGTCTCTTAATGTTTTTTACATTTATATATATATATATATATACACATGACTGTGTCATGGTTGCCCACTCATCAGGGGATTTATCTGTATTATGGGGGATTTATTTAACTTTGACATATCGA
>JBCNYG010000023.1:11975456-11991428 GCA_039654305.1 Porochilus rendahli | reverse complement strand
GCTGAGATGGGCGCCAGCCTCCCCACGACCCTAATTAGGAATAAGCGGTTCAGAAAATGAATGAATGAATGAATATTTACATGACTTATTTTTATATTTCAATCAATACAGTATGGAAACTTGTTTCTGACCAGAAATTGGCAATGGGGATTTTTTGATGAGATACAATCATGTCTTTTCACAGAAAATATTACTTATTACATATTAATGCATATAAAATGCATTTTAACCTGTTTAGGTGTTTATCATTTAAATTAATTTGAGCACTTGGAACTCAAACTTCCATCAAGCGATAAAATTAAGAGCACAGCACCCCCTTCTGGGCCCGCTGCCCTACCACACTTCCAAAAAATTTTATTTCTCATACTAAATTTAAATTTCTGCCAAATGCACCAGATTAGAAAGTTTGTATGATATCAAAGCAACTGGTCTTAAATATACATGAGATTTAATTAAATTCAGCTGTGTTTTGACAAAGATATGATTTTTAAAGATGTCTACCATACAATATAAATAAATACAATATAAATAAATAGATAAATAAATAGGATCAGGTCTGTCAAAAAAGGTGAACAGGAAGTGGCTAACAGACAGACAGCCCACAAAAATATACCCACACCAGTGAAAACATCCCCTCCTTGGTGGAGGTAATAAAATATTAGATAAAGTGCATCTGACGTGTTGTTACAGAAAGGATATTAACATATTTAAAATATAAAAAGAAATTACCATTCCTGAGGAGACAGTGGTTTCTGTTTTATCACCACCTTTCAAAAATCCACATGCTTGCCACCTTTAACATCCAGACAGGGTAAAAAATATAGAACGCTTGAATGCATGTAGATGCATTCATATACATAAAACTTTAAAAAAAGAAGATAGACGTAGGCAGCCATTCATTTCTTGACATCTGAAGAACATAAAAAACATAACCCTGATCTTTTCACACTGAAGAAGTAAGCAATTAAGTGTTATGTGAATGCAGAAAAACGATGGTATATCAACCAAGACTTCAATAACAAATTTTTCACTTCTGGTGAGCGTCTAAGACTGAATCAACAATCGATGCCCTTTACATTTAAAAATCTAATCAAATGTCAAATTTAACTGACATTACTTTTAGCCATGATCTGTCTGTAACATGTACAAGTTTAATTATTAGAGGTTTGCATGATTAAAGTCATCTGAGGCGATTATAGCGCAGTCCATCAGAATGAGCAGCTTGTCCCTGCTATACTACACATGTGCAGCTGACAGGGACTGAGCACAAAAAAGAAAATAAGAGTATACAACATAAAGAAAATAAAAGTCGTAGCTGCTAAAACACGAAGAGCGCCGGGCCTCTGTGTCCACCTGCACAGACATCTTATCGCAAACATTAACAATACTAATTATTATTAACAATAATATAATATTTAACCGCAAGGGGGTGACAAATATTTAAAATATGATCTTTTTACCTCCACCAAGGAGGTTATGTTGTCACTGGCATTGGTTTGTTTGTTTGTTTGTCTGCTGTTAGCAACATAACTATTAGTTATGAACAGATTTTGATGAAATATTCAGCATGAGTCAGAAATAATACAAGGAACAAATAATTAAATTCTGGAAGAGATTCAGATTTTTGCCTGGATGCAGGGAATTTTTAACGATTTTTTGTGGCCTTGGCGAAGGTCTGCACTCTCCGAGTGTTTTTCTAGTTATAATCTGAGTGTTTTTTCTAGTTATAATTATTATTATTATAATAATAATTATTATTATTATTATTATTATTATTATTATTATTAATATTATTAATTTACTTATTCATTTTCTAAGCCACTTAATCCTACCTATGGTCGCGGAAAGGCTGGCGCCCCTGTTAGCCAACTCTGAGTGAAGGCGAGGTACACCCTGAACAGCTCGCCAGACAATCACAGGGCCAACAGACACATTACCATTTACACTCCTATTATGTTTCCACTGGCATTGGTTTGTTTGTTTGTTTGCATTTTAGGGCTCAAATAATAAACAAATCTTGAATTAATAAAAATGCTGCATTACTTACTGAACGGCAGAGGTCTGCGCTCTCTGAGTGCTTTTCTAGTTTACACCTAGGCCCAATTTGCCTAATGTGCATGTCTTTCGACTGTGCGAGGAAACCGAAGTACCCGGAAGAAATAGTTTTGTGTATTTTGTGGCAAGAGAACAATTGTTTATAAGAGCTGCTAAAACACTGAGTACCAGTCAAAGATCTGGACACAACGACTCATTCGAACTGAATTAGAAGGTGTGTCCTAACTTTTGACTGGTGGGAAGCACATGCGCCTCATGACAAGAAGGCCTGGGTTCAGTTCTCGGGCTTGGGCATTACTGTGTGGTGTTCACATGAAAAGTAACATTACCACAAATACACAACCTTTGTGATGCACAATTTCTGCAAAAACGAGCAAAAGAAGTATTTCCTTCTTATCTTAATTTGTTTACTTTTCTTTGAAAGGAAAACATTAAAAATTCAATGCTTCATGTGGAATTAATGTATTTTGCCTGTTTTATGCAGCCCATCTGGTCCATGCTTTGACAGGTTAATGAGAAAGTATTGACACCTCTGTGTGAGACACGGCAATTTGCTGGAGCAGCTGTAAATCATTACCAGTGTGAAGGACATTATATTAAAACCCCGCACATTTGCTGAAGCTTCTGGTAGAGTAATTGGACATGAATTCATCTCACAATAGAAGTGTACTACATATAGGGCAAGAATCCAAGGCCACAACAGCAATTGGTATCTGGTACACAGGAGGTGTAGCCAATACATTCATTTCCCCTTCCGTCTTTGATTTCCCCCTCTGCTATTCTTTTTTGCTGTCATCCTTGATGCCAGTGGGCTGATGTTTGGCAGGAAGAGAGCTGTGGCTGCTGCCGCGCAACACATATTACAGGTGGCAGATGGATTTGACAAATGAGTTCTTTCTGGTACAGGGAGGGAGGCCAAGCAATTGTGTGTCCAAGCTAAATGAAAAAGACAGTACCACACTACAAACACACCGAACCAAATCCCTGAGGCATTGCATTCATCACAGCTCCACTTCGAACAAATGCTGGAAGAAGGTCGGTGTGTTTATAATATAATATATAAAAAAGCTTGGACCTGTCAGGGCCTAAATTCACAAGATCTCTGAAGGTGTGCTGTGGTATCTGGCACCAAGACGTAAGAAACATGTCCTTTAAGTATTGTAAGTTGCAAGATGAGGGCTCAGTGGATTGGACTTGATTGTCCAGCGCATACAACAGATGCATGACTGGATTGAGATCTTGGGTATTTGCAAGTCGAAACCTTTGTTCCTCAAACTATTGCTAAACAATTTTTACAGATGCTCTGACTCAGTGATCTGTCACAATTTTGTCTTTGTCAAAGTTTCTCCTCAGATGTTTGCCCATTTCTCCTGGGCCCAACTTTGAGAACTGACTGACAGATGCCAATGTAATGAAAAAAATTATTTATATTCGCTATTATTTACTACTTACAGTCATGGAGCTTTGCCCAGCAGACAAATTCTCCTGAGTAAAAAACTTCAATCAACCATGCTTTCTTGCCCACCCAGGGGCCGCAGACCACCTTGAGGACGTTTCTCTTTGTCATATTGTATAGAATATTAGCATGAAAGAGACAGATGTCTGTTATTATTTTGTCAAATCAAGTGTCTGTTCCCTTGTTCTCCAGTGGTAACCTTACATGGACGATGAAACCATTAAGAATGGCCAGATGTCTGCTACAAATACTAAATTCCAAACAAGATGAATTATTATGTTGGTCAGTTAGAAACCAGATAGAGCTCTGAAATAGAGTGCAATTCTCTGGGCTTGTTACCAACAATGTGGGAAGAACAAACATATAATGTCATCTGTATTTTAATATGTAAGAAACACTTTTTTCTCCTGATAATGAAAGGCAAGGTTGTAGGGCATGGGCATTTTTATTGAAATTGTTTCTAAAAAAAAAAAAAATATATATATATATATATTAAAATCACTTTCCCAGAATTGCTGTGACAGCCAATGACAGCACAAGTTGAACCTGACTCCACTCTCCCTTAGCCATACCCACACTGTATGTTTAGCTTGACTGGCATTCTGCTGGGACTTTACTGCTAGCTTCAGAAATATCAAATTGTTAGGTTTTTTTATCAGTACTTTGTCTACGAAAAATAATTATATTTTGGAGTTTTTAGACTCTACACCTTCAGAAAATACAAAATAAATAACATTGCCAATGTTGCAGAGATTGGGCCATTGCTTCATGTTATCTACCCTGTTTAGGTGAAGGACAATTGTGGCACAGTTAGAGAATGTGTGGGTCTACCAGATAGTTGGTCATTTCTGCTTAGTATCCCAGCATCAAGGAAAAGTACATTTTTATAGCTTAATACCTGAGACTGTAGGTTTATGATGGTTCATGTTGGGTTGGTACTTTTTTTTCAGGTCAATCAGCTTGGCTGGTATGAAGCAGAAGGAACATTACTGTGTTCTTACTTGGCCTCGTATATTCACTTTATAGGCCAGGTTTGTTCCCAACCCTAGGCCTTGGCTCCCCCATGTCCTGCATATTTGTGACCGATCACAATAAAATTAGCACCAAATTGAGTTTTTAGGTAAAATTTTATTTCGTAAATCACATTTTTTTCTAAGTGTGGAAGGAACAGAGGATGGGCAGGGGATGATGTGTACTTAACTGCCATGGCTTGGTGTAGATTTACACTCTCGAAGTGCTCTTGTGTATTCATGGGTCACAATTTAGTGTTCTTTAGAAAGGGTCATTAATGAAATGACTTGGAAGTAAAGAAAATATTAAAACATGCCAAATATGGGGTTCTCCCAGAGCTGTAACAAAAAAATAAAAATACTTCAGAAGCATCATAAAAATTTTACAAAAGATTATTTGGATTTGCTACACGTTGTCACAGCATGCTAATGATAACTATTACAACATCATTATGAAAAGAAGGATAAAAAGGCACTTTGGGGTTTATTGGGATTAACTACATGAATACCAGCACTATCCAATGCACTTTTAAGTCTATTCTTTGCTTTTTAGATTTACAGTTGACTGAATACTGACACATTTTAAAGAAATGCTCTGCTGGTATCTAAATGCATAGACTTGGTAATTTCCAAAATGTTTCTCCAGACTCAAATGTTCTAACACCGATGAACTGGTACAAAATGATCCATTCCTTTGTTAGATTTGAGCATATGTGAAATGATAATCATCTCAGACTCATGCTGTTTGAAAATTGCAATACATGCTTCAAACGGTTAAAGTAAATGCTCTTCTCAGCAGGGTGTTGCTTCTAGGAGACAGTCAAAGTGGTTTATATCGCCAAGGAGGAGACGTGAACTTGAATAAACGTTCATTTTGCACTCGCCCTGCTGTCTGATCCTCTCAATACAGATGGCATTACTGTCAAGGAGATTAACATGGACACTTTTTCTATTAGTGGATGGTGCATGGTGCAAATGCCTCAGTGACATTGGTTTCACTCGGAAATGTGCAGCTTTGTACAGAAAATAGCTTTTCAGAATGTGTCATGTTTAAGCTAAAAGCTAAATGCTTATCAGAGCAGGGGGAACACAAAATACTGACCAACAGTGTCTGCTGAAATAAGTAATTCATTAGTTCAGCATGCTCTGATGTGCAACAGCTTTTAATCATTATGACTCAGATACTTCAATTCTAAAGTTTTTCAGAAGCAAATTGCTAAATACCCTGATTTTATAGTTTCTGGACATAATGGAGAATAATCCATTAAATAACTTTTCCCAGAAGATAAAACTGATGTATATTCATCATGCCGCCAAAACAGCCACTTACTTTACACTAAGCTACTAAATACACAATTAAATATTATATACATTAATAGACAGATCAACAGACAGACAAATGGATCTGTACTCCAGCACTTTTATTTAAAAATAAAATTAAATTAAAATAAAGATACAGGATGATTATTTGCTGAATGTGAAAACCTCTCCATGAAATTATTTTGGATTTTTTTTTTTTTTAAGATATTAACTTTTAAAAATATTACTCAGGCAATTGCCTGAAACAGCATCTTTATTGATCACACTAAACAAAGTTTCACTGTCAATAAAAATATTTCCAAGCACAATGGATTCACAATCCAGAATCCAGACACACTGTAAGGCTGTAAAGAATCCTGGTGCTGTCGGTGGAACAGAATCATGAGCAGTGCAGTCTAGTAAGGATGCCGGAAAAAAACAGATTCACATCTGAATCACTATTCTTATTTATTAGCATTCTGAATCGATCCAAGTTTTCAGGAAACATTTCCAATCTTACTCACAGCGCATACCGTTTGTCCAGACACGGCCTCCGTCGTGAATTGTTCCAGTGAGTGGCGGGTACAGACAAGCTTTTAGCCTACAGCCAGCACCATCTTTGCTGAAGGCAAATGTTTAGCCCACATCTTACACCATCACCCGGAGCTAAAAGAACCAGAGCAGCAGGCACAAACAACTCCTGACCAACGCACACTCCATCACTTCACTAAACTCCCTACCAACTCAGAACGAGCAAAGCAGATCAGTACATATACAAACCCAGCTGTCTAGTAATATAATGTCTTTCTTATAGAAGAGTTGCTCCAAGCTTATAGAAGAATGTAGTTACTGGTAAAATTGGCTCCCTTTGTTTGTAATGGTTATGAATCAAAAATCGGTTTGAATCAAATCATCACCCTAAAAATTGGAATTGAAATAAATCGTGAGTTGTTGTTAGATTCACATCCCTACAGTCTAGTGCTGCAAAAACAGCAGACTGAACTTTCTGACAATGAGAAAAGCCAAATGAAACTTCTATCTGCTACATTTTGTCGCCCTTTGTGTGTACCAAGTTAATGAAATGTTTCCAAGTAATGATTAACATATGGCTCATTACATCATCTGTATAGAAGAACAGCATTTAGAAATGAGATGAAATGGGTAATTTAGGTTCTTAATCATTGTGTTAATGAACATCATGGGCTAATACCAATATATTTGTTTTAATATGTTACCATCTCTGCAGTAGCAGTTAACATGTACATGGATCTTAAATATGGTTGTTGAATGTTCTTGTAGGAGATTTTGGAAGAAGCCCCAGTTCCAGAACCCACGGAGGTAACGCTATAAACTGTTGCTGTTGTTTAGCTTTTTGCACAGACATTTCACATCAAATGAACAAATGCATGACAGTGTCCTTTAAATAATAAAAGTGTTATTGTTGTTGACGTATTAGTAGGCGAAGAAGAATACAAAGTTTGGGAATTGTTACAGTGTTGTTACATGAAAATAAACACCTTGTGTTGGGTAGCCTCATTACACTCATTATTTTTCAACCTCAAAGAGTTTCTTAAACAATGAGGAAAAAGCTCAACAAGGTCAACCTTTATGTAGATAATAATCTTCACAGCCATGAAACCCATGACATCTTGGTTATGAGCCCAGCACCCTAACCACAACGCCATCGGCCCCACTAAACAATATAGTAAAAAAAAAAAAAAACAATCCAGGAAGTCACAATATTGTTCTGTTGCAGGTCTGAGTAACCAAGAAAATACAAAACACCCACCCACACCCACCCACACACCCACACACACACACACACACACACAGCAAAAAATGTTAAAAACAAAACAAACAAACAAAAAACCCCATGAGGACAAACATGAAACATTTTTCATTCAAAGCGAGCTTCCATCACTGATGTGCCAGCACACCCAAACAGAGCTGACCATGCTGATAAAGAAGCAGCTTTTGTTGATAATGAAGCAGCTTGTGTTGTCAAACCATCTGGAGCACATGTGGCAAACTGCAGCCACAAAGCACAATCGACATCGCTATCCTCCCAGGCATTCATCACATGAGAGCAAGAACACAAGACAACAGCCACCCGACTGTGACAAATACAGTTTCGTTCACTGAATAAGGTGGAAATCATGAATAACACTTTGCTAAAACACAAACATTTAACCAATAAACATTTATTTAACACCTGTTACAATATCTGCTTTAAGCACTGAATATAAGTATAATAAAGGCCACAGAAAAGCCAACTGAATTCATAATTATACTGTAGGTCACGTTGAGAAAAGGCACCATGAGGAGTTTTGCAAAAAAAAAACAAAAAACACTGTCATTTTCATTCCTCTGAAAGGTTACTTTTGATTCATGACCATGCAGACTCACCTAATGTGCCTGTGGGTGGTACCTTACGGTCAAGTCTGTCAAAAAGTCACTCAAGAATGTCAAAAAATAAACAAATAAAATAAAAAGAAAAAAAGGAAGAAAGAAAGATCCAGTTTGTAAAATTGTTAGAGCAATATCCCAGGTGTTACTGAATCCAAATTACTGTTTCAGGTGGGAATATTAGGGAAGGTGAGGACAGCTCAGAAGAGGGGTGGGTTCGTAAATACTTACAGAACCAAACATTTCCTGTTTAATTTTTCTTTATTATTTAATTTTTGTTGAGTATTTAAATTTCCTTGTTTATTACTTTTGTTTAATTACCCTTTGTGTCACCAAATCTAACACGTAGATTCAATGGATCCATATAAATGACCAGTTATTGCACCAACTGCAAAAGGATTCTCCATTTAACCTTGAAAACTCGGTCAAGGTTATGGTCCTCCGAGTTTATGAATTAGGGTGTTTTAATGAAAATATGACATCAAATATGAAGGTCCTATGAAGTTTAGTGATTGGTAATGTATGGCAAATAATGTTTTTATGCAATTTGACAAAGTGGCCACAGTTTAACCTTGAAAAAAAGGCCAAGGTCACAGTCCTTAAAATTCATGTTAGAGGATGTTGAGGTGAACTTACATTTAAAATATGAAGGTCCTGTGGGAAATTGGACAGATGGATAGAGACACAGCATTACCATATCCCCCTCTCAATGTTGGCAGGGAATGAATATTATAACTATTGCAAACATTTTAGTTCTTACATGTTCTAACTGTATAAAATGCTGGGAGAAAAGTTAATTAAAAGTAAATACTTATGCAAGACTGAATGCAAGAAGTGATACAGCTTATTAAAAGTGAAGTGTGACAGCACATACCTGTTAACTTTAGAGAAACAATTTGACGCTTAAATAACCATTAGGACATTAAGTCAATGTTTAAGAACCAAAGCAGTATTTATGCAAATAATTCATTTCCATTTTATTTGAAATCACTGTGAAATTAGCATAGTGTGACCTCTAAGTAGCTTGTTAGCATGATCTGGGTCACAACCTCTGAAGCATGCATACTTTAACATTTAAAATAATCTACAGACTGCCATGTTTAGGCTATCATAAAAAGTACATAATGAACATCAGATGGTTGAGAACCAATCTGTTGTTCCTCTTGGGATATTGTGTTTCTAATTAGACTGATGTCACAGCCACCACAGGTGAAAAATCATATTTACAGAACAATCTCTGCTTCGGCTTCTGAACCTGGTTTCAGAGACACATTGTGGGACCTGCTCACTCGATGACAAACTGTACAGCATTGGAAAACGTTCATGAGATGTTACACGTTATGTGGAATATGAAGCAGGGAGCAATATTTGAAAAATTTAATAAGACAGTTTTTACTGTGCTGTTTACAAAAGTCACATGGTATTGATGATGAGCAAGAGGTATTAAAAGCAAAATTACTTTTGTGTGCGTGACTGTGTGTGTGTGTGTGTGTGTGTGTGTGTGTGTGTGTACTGACTACTGAATGTCATATTGACAAAATACAGTCATGTGAAAAAATTAAGAACATCACACTTTTTTTTTTTTTTTTTTTTTACCAAATCTGAACAAGCAAACATTTGATCCTTTTGAGAGACTGCCTATAGATAAAGGCGATGCAGGTTTACTCCATCAAATGACACATACAACTTGACAATTAGTAGCTTTGTTTTTTCGTTAAATAAAGTAAATATAGCACAGTCACATGAAAAGATTAAGTACACTCTTAAATTTACCACATATTCAGCTTCATAATAAAAATTAGGTGCCATTGATAAGAACCTCCTAAAGGAGGACTTATTTAAAATCTACTGTAGGTTCTGGCATTTTCTTTGATATTGATTTTTTTTTTCTATTACAACTCATTTATGGCATTTGGCAGATGCCCTTATCCAGAGCAGTTTAAAATTTTATCTAATTCCTTACTGAAGTGTGTGATGTTATCATGACAAAATCTAAAGAGCTGTCTAGGCATACAGAAATTTAAAAAAACGATCCCTTTGAGACTGCAGAGCAATTTGAAATGAACTTTTAATTTTTTTAAATAAAATTATGAAAAATAAATTATCTTAAAGTGACAGCGATTTAAACAAAGATCCGAAGGTAACTCTTGCAACTGTTGGGTGAAAGTGCACACGTCTGTACTCAGGAAGAATTTGGTAACTTTGTCATGAGTATATCATCTGTAGGCAATGTAATAAAGAGTGTTTGCATGTTTAAATATGTTAAACAAAGCTACATTACGTACTTGCTTTCCATGACATACTTGTTATTTTTTCACATCTTTTAACATTTTTTGGCTGACATCAGGAGTAGAACCTGATGTGGTTTTCTGTTGTTGTAGTCCAGCTGCCTGAACAGCTAGTTTTTCATGTTCTGAGGTGCTTTTCTGTTCATCGGGGTTGTAAAGAGTGGTTAGTTGAGTTACCATAGCTTTACTGTAAGCTTGAATCTGAATACCCTCCTTTCTTTAACAAGAGATTTCTGTACACAGTTCTGTTAACTAGATTGCATTTTTGGTCTCCAATTTTTTTAGTTGAGAACAAGAACCGAAGGCTACAGTAGGCACAGCCACACTGAAACTGTGCAGTAACAAACATACTGACAAAGACAGACAGAGGCTGCCAGCTGACACACAAATGTGTAGGAAAGCTAACAGGTGAGACTAAAAATAGACATGCTAATCTCACCCTTACAACTCACCCAACCAAACCCTAAAGGTCACTCACACATATTTCCCGTCTGTACCTGGAGTGTTCAGTAGGCGTGATGAACGGCAGCTGTAGGTCATTTGCTGCTCGCAATGATCTGCGGTGTCTATAATGGCGCTGATCTGCTCCATGGTGGCACTGTAGTTCAACTGTAGCACAGTGCGTCTCTCTCTGCTCGAACCTGATACAGATGTCTGGGCTGGCAAGTTGTTCACCACTGTCATCCACACCTTGTCCTCTGGAAAAACAACAAGAGTGTTGCATTACTGGAATGTCTTAAATGCTTAAGGGAATTTCCAACAAAATTTGTTTTTAGTTTAGAAAACATAATCGTTTAAAAAAGCCAAAAAATGTGTTTGGCTAACATGGTTCTGTAAAATCTTCCTTGATTGTTTAAAGGTTTCAGGCTGAGATCTTCCATTAAGCAGTGTCACATTGTGATACAATGCATAAATATATTACACCTATCGAATCTGATGTCAGGATTAAAAAACATTATTCCGAGTGGATAATACCTGAATTAAAACCACAGAAACTCACAGTTTGTCATAGTCCTTTGTAGTCACATAGTCACCATTTTAAAATGGAAAAATATATCACAAAACTCTGGTTTTAGTTTGTACTGTGGAGTGTACTAAAACACAATTATGGAACATGGTTCATTTACGTTTTCATATAGAATGCACTAAACTCTGAATGAGTAAGCTAAACAGACACTGTTATCTACATTCCCAGCAAACACTTCACGTGCAAAACATGCAAATCATGTGTCGACTGGGTATTGGGTACTGGGATAGGATTCATTAAGATAAGTTTTAGAACATTATAACTTTAGCATTATGGAGATACGTTCGCATGTTCCATTTTCTGTTATACATGTGACTGCTAGATAACAAGAGAAATCATTATGTAATAAGATGTCTCTTTGTATTTGCAATGGCAGTCTGGCACTGGTGGAAGGACGTGGAAAAGGTCGAGGATTGTGTTCGCCGGGCCATGAGAGTTCATTTAACAGATCTATGCAAATACCAGGCAGAAAAAACACAAGGATAACCAGTGACTGTAATATTCTGCAGCTCCACAACACTTTTTTGAACTAGTTTTACCCAAGACGTTTTGACGTGTTTAACACGTTTTTTTTTACCTGTTTTTATGTGTTTTATGTGTTATGTGTCCACTCCATATATTTAGTAGCTGCCAGAACACATATATTACACGTGCTGTACATGGCGTGTACACAGGTTTATGATGAACAACTTTTATGTGTTTAACACGTGTCCACTAAACGTGTTTAATAGCCAGAACAGGTGTTTTATCTTTTTTAAGTTTTATTGATTTAAGTTTTTATCTGGGTGGCGCTCAGCCTGGTTCATATAAAAGCTCTCACCTGACCTGCCTTTGTCATGGTTATAATATGTAAAAATAAACTATAAAAAAAATATATAAAAATATAAAAAAAATCTTGTTTTACTTTGCTTTTTGTTATATTTACGAATAGTTTATATTTAAGCTCTTATAGCAGTTGGAAGAGACACCATTACACAGCTCTTAAACCTGCTTGTATTTGCTTATCTGTGCACATCATGATTTAAAAAATGCAAGAATAACAATTTATGTTTTAAATTGTTGCTTTTTTGGTCATGTTCCCATGTAGTATATACTATATCAATTATGCACCTCAGGCTCCATTAACGTCAATGAATTGAATATTCCCCTCATTGCTGGGGACTATTAACTCGCTTTTGTTTAACAATTTTTAATGATGTGACAAATAATTATCACAAGAGCCACTTTCAAACCTGGTCTGTAACATGTTAATCTTGTAGCAAAGCTTCACAAAATTCTTCACAAAAGTATTTCACTGGCATCCCATGTGAAGCTCTTATCAGACTAAATAATAGACTACTGTAAAGTAAAAAAATAATTTATAAAAATAGTACTTTTCAGCAATATGGGCTAACCCTTTTAGCTGCATTAACTGTTATTGCTGTGATATCTATAATTATATAATGCTAATGTTAAATAAAAAAAAATCAAAGATTGCTGAAGATAGGCAAAAAAATCTGAAATCAAAGAAATGTGTCAAAATGTACTATATTACAAACCTTTGACAGTGTGACTGCTGTTATGACAGCATATTGGCTTGACTTGAGTTGGAGCCTACAATTCAGTTGGTGTTGTCATCGCACAGTGTACAAACATCAAACTTGACGTTGAACCCAAGTTTATTTAGATCCATGACACATTGTGGCAATAAACTTCTATGATTGCTAAAATGTCACAGTCTGTAGGTGCCATAAGTCTAAGCATCTGCTTTTATTGTTAACATATGGTGTGTTTATTTTAAGGATTTGATGAGTGCTACATGAGTTAAACACGTAGCTAATAATTCTTAGCAGATTTCACACTGAGCACTACAAACTGTGATCATTAATCAGTTGTCAAAAACTACAATAAATTGTATTAATTTCTTATTTTTTCAAAAAAATTCCTAATTTTTTACTTTAATTAGAAATTTTAGAATTTAACAAAATATTGTGTTCACGTGCCATTTGTTCAAATAGTTAGGACAGCAAATATCATATACCCATAGGACATGCAATGTTAATTCCAAATCAATAATTTATTACTGGGCTTTAAAATTTTGTATAAATTACCTGTCATATTGCAGAAAACTCTGAAGGGTCTTAGAGGTCCGCTGCTATCAGGATCGATCCAGTAGACATCTGAATGTTTCCCCAGGTGCTTATAAGCTTCACATGACTGCTCATGCAAAGCTAAAAGAAAAGACACATTACTAGACTGAGCTAAAGGTTTGATTTATAAATATTCATCAAATCAACTTTATTTTGTTATGTTTTATTGAAGTCATTCAAAATCATGAAAACTTTATTTCTGGCAGATTAAAGTGGTCATGAGATGTGCTGTGTTACAGACTAGATTTTGCACTATAGATGTGAGTACAAATTTACAAAATGCTCTTTTTAAACGTGAAATCGTTTAGTTTTGGTGTGGGTGGTAATGTAAAAACATGCTTTTTCATGTAGATGTCAAACTATTACATAAAAATAAAACATACCAAAACAACAACAACAACAAAAACAACACAACTGTGTACCTGATGAAATTAGGTAAATGAGGTACTTCTGATTTCAATTAAACTTAATTAAATAATAAAACTAATAAATAAAACTTAATAAAATTTAAATTATCCTAGATAAGTGTTGTGCGTAAATTCAATTTACTAGCTTCTTACATTTTGTAATATAGCTAGATAAATTAGATAGTTAAGTTTTACACTTAAATTATGTTCTATATTAAGATTTAAATATGTTTCAATGGTCATACCTTTTATTTGAATGTAAGTACATTTTTGCATTTATATTAAAATTAAATACAATTAAAATTAAAATATTTACAAAGTACGCTGTAAAAACTACAAAGTACTTTTAAAAGTGTCTTTCTCATACCGTGTTATTCATTGACTATGATCCCATTTCTAATATACACTAATAGCCTAATTACAGCTTCTACAATGTGCGTCACTCACGTTCTTGTATGACAGCTTACACAAATATTTGTGCTGATTATAAGAATTATATGCTTTGAGAATTACTACTCAGAAATTAAACAATTGTGGAAGGAACTGTAAAGGAAATGCAAGTATTTAAAAAAAAGTGTACATACAAGTGTGACAAGTAGCTCCAGTGTATCCAGTGCCATCACAGGAGCAAGTGAAAATGTCCCAGGTCTGAGTGCACTTTCCTCCATGCTCACAATGATTAGGCAAGCATCTAAAAAATTTACAAAGCAAAGAAACAGTAAGATAATGTTAGGATTAACATAGGAAGCCTTCAAGCTAACCTACCTTGCATAAAAAATTAGTATTACATAAATTATTTTATAAAATTTTTTACCATTATTATCATTATTATTATGTATACTCTTTAGACTAATAATATTACTTTATTATGCTTTATTATGCTGATGAAGATGGTTGTTACTACTATTATTGCTATTACTTTTCCTTTTTTTGATAGTGGTGGTGATGATTAATAATATTGATTTTGATATCACTGAAAATATTATTGCTATATTTGTTTATCTACAATATGTTTATCTATAGACCACTGTGGATATATGAAGTATTAATTTTTCATTTCTATATTTTTAGGTGATGTAGTTTGGAAAAAGAACAGGAGAAAAATATTATTATTATTATTATTATTATTAATATTATTGTTATATTATTATTATTATTATTATTATTATTATTATTATTATTATTAATAATAATAATAATAATAATAATAATAATGATAATACTAATATTATTGATACTATAATTACTATAATTATTATGATGATTATAACTTATATTATTATTAAATATTATTTTCGCTACTAATAGACATATAGGCTACAGCCAGGCACAGTCTCAGGATGGACTGTAGGAGATGGGTGGATGAGATGGTGACCTGTGGTGACCTGGCCCCCCTGCCCCCACGCTCCCGATGCTCTGTCCAGAAGCCACCCAACTGTCTAGCAATGCTGCATTTATTTTTATGCACCATACCCACACTGCACCATACTGTTGCAGGGCACAGGCTGCACACTGGCCCACTTTTAATGAATCACACTATCTTAGGACAACAGACATAAAGACAATAACAAAAAAAGCAAACATAGGCTAAGCATGGCATGGGGGTGACTATGGGTGGTTCTTCATGTTTTGAGTGCTGTGATGGGGTGGAATCATCTGCATTACACTTGTCGGCATAGCATGTACCCCAGCCAATTGAGCCTGCCTCTCCCTCCAATGGTCTTGGCTGGCTGAGCCTATTATTATTATTATCATCATTAACATTAATATTATTAATCATTCATTCATTTTCTGAACCGCTTATTCCTACTAAGGGTAACGGGGAGGCTGGCGCCCATCTCAGCCAACTCTGGGCGAGGGCAGAGTACACCCTGGACAGCTCGCCAGGCCATTGC
>JBCNYG010000023.1:11931532-11946078 GCA_039654305.1 Porochilus rendahli | reverse complement strand
GTGTGTGTGTGTGTGTGTGTGTGTGTGTGTGTGTGTGTGTGTGTGTGTGTGTGTGTGTGTGTGTGTGTGTGATTTATCGCTTTCTGTCAGAGGTCAAATGACTCCCAAATGGAAAGGTCATATGCCTTATTCTGGATCTGTTGCATTTACTAACTTCTACTAAACACACACACACAGACACACACACACAAACCCCCTGCCTCGCTACCAGCTGGTCTCTGTTTGTTTACAGCGTGAAGTGACACGGCACCAGTGTTGGTTATGATGTGACCCCGTCAAGTCGGTGACCCGGAAGAGTGACGGGGTGATTGGTTCCATGTCAGCCAGTGCAGGGAGTTGGGAAATGTGGGGGAAGACGAGGGTGTCGCGAGGTCGCGCTTCTGTAGCCACATGATCCATCTCCCTTTTAGTCCGTGTCACGATTGTTTTAGATGATGATGATTTGACAGTTAGGGGAGACTTAGCGCTGAGAAAGAGCGATGACAAGCAGCCTCTTACCACACACACGCACACACACACACACACACACACACACACACACACACACACACACACACACACACACACACAAATATATACATACTATAGTTACAATGCAAAATACTTTTCCCTACACATTGTTTTGTTTTGTTTTTTGTTCTCTGGCTCATAAATGAACTCTGAAGAAGCTAAAAGTTACCTGTAACAAATTTAAACGTGGAAAAAACACAAGCAGCAAAGTAAGTGCATTTATGAGCGTGTTTTTGCTCTCGTGGTATCTGATATATAAAATAGATTTACGAGAAAGGAAATAGTATTTGTATTTTCTTACCGAATATCCGTTTTGCTTTTTGTTTCCTACAGCATTGGGGCCTAATTGAGGCTCTCTCTTTATGGGCTTAAATTTCCTCACCGCTACTGTTTCTCTCAGATCTCTGCGTTTGAAGTCGCTCTTCTCGATACACTTCATCTCTAATCGCAAAACATTTCGCCCTTTCCAAATGCAGTAAGTGAAGTCCCTCGCTCTGTTTCTGTGCCTGAAGGTTTTTTTTTACAACTGAACACAGATTTTTTATCTGAAGGGTTTTCTTGCAAGACATTCCATACAAGGATAACTAACTTAACCTTCAATTCATACACGTTCCCGCCCTCAGAGAGACCACAACAGACAAGAATCAACAAAAACATCTCAGTATCGACGATAAGATAGTTTACATTACTAAACACCAAAAGAATATAAAATACAATATTCATGAATATTATTAATACATGAATGAATAAATAGATAAATGAATTAATTTAACAACACTGAACGCTAATGCTACTAAAACCGCGAGTGCTTTTTTCTCAGAACCTCAAAGTCGAATTCAAGCTGGAAAATTTTGCACAGAAACAAATGGATCGAATAAAACAATCCAGAAAATTTATCATCTTTATTTTAACAAATAAACAACACGGTTTGAGTTAAACAACAACAATTACATCTGATCCGATCGCTGTAGCCAAACGACATATTAAATATTAGATCAAAAGGTTTATAACGATTCACACAGAACAGGAGACGAGAAATAAACACCGGTTTTGTTTGTTTCAGCCGTCGGCTAATATAAGATGCAGGTTTATATAATGACGCTTTTAAAAATTGTTCATCGATCCGTGATACTTGTGAATTTAAGTGACATTTTATGTCGATGCAAATATATTTAGATGTTCTAGTAAAAATGCTAATGCTAAATTTGATCTAAGCCGGATAATTCCGGGCAAAAGGGATGTGATGAAGAAAATGTTCTGACAGCTTCAAGGTTATCCACGTCATCACGTGTACTTTGTTTTCTTTAAAACAGAGTTTCAGAACTAAACGCTTTTAAAAATGTCTCAAAGCTTTCAAGTGCAAGGTTATGACCAACGTCACGCGCTACATGACGCCTGAATTGAGATGGCATCTCTTTTACCTTATCGAGGAAATCCAGGTAGTGTAATTATACTATTAAACGCTGGAAATTTTGCTAAAAAATAAATGAATGAAATTACATAAAAATAAATATATATATATTTTGCTATTATCTTAAAGTCGCGCTTAATTATGCTAACTTTACTAATAGCCCTTGCAGCAAGACTACTACTACTACTAACAATAATAATTATTATTATGATAAAATAATAATGAAATCAACAAAAAAATTAAAGACGAGGTAGTCCAATTAAGACAAAGTATTAAATTTTTATCAGTAGACTTTATCTCATGTTGATAATGTATTTATTATAATTTTGTTATTGCTGAACTATGCAGTTGTTAAAAGAGAAAACTATTTTTTTATATTAACTATCATATAAAATTAAATAACAATATGTTTGTAGTTTCATTATAGCTGATACTCTCTTTAAAACTAATAGATTTTTATAAGCAGTCAAAAAAAACGTTTTTCCTCTTTTACCTCTTCTTCTTCTCCTACTTCTTCTTCTTCTTCTTCTCCTACTTCTTCTTCTTCTTCGTATTATTATTATTATTATTATTATTATTATTATTATTATTATTATTGTTGTTGTTGTTATTATTATTATTATTATTATTAATACTACTACTACAAATCCTTGTGTTTAGTTTTAATTTCAGACTTAACATAGCATGCCAACCTTTTCTGTTTTGTGCTTGTAAATATATAAATAGGTATTCAGTCTCACAATGTGAAGTCACAGAAGGATAGAACGAACAAAGTGGATCAGTGTGTACATAGTGAAATAAGATTTGGGCCAGTAAATAAGCAGTGAAACTCGAACATCATAAATCCTTAACATTGGCACCTGATGTCACATCCAAGCACAAATCAAAAGCTAACAGATCCAACTCGAGCTCCATTTGTCATCTACCATAGCAGCACTGACATTGCGGGATTATGGCAGCGGCCAACATGCATTGTGTTTGACAGTGTGTAATTCAATGGCACTGTTCAGCACAGCAGCAAAGCACAAAATAAAACTCAATATATACTATGATGGTTTGTCATTTTTCTGATAAGTGGCCTACAATCAGGATGCTGTGCAAACATGCATACAGTCTTGAAGATCAGAGAAAACTGGAATCTTGAGGGGGGAAAAAATTAAGATATGCTAAATAAGATGGAAATTATTTATATAATAATACATTTTGTTGCATCACACAATAAACAAAAAAGAAGAACCTGCACATCATACAGCATGTCTGTTAAAATCTCACAAACTATATACATTTGACCTCAGTTATATCGCAGTTCAGTTATCGCTGTCCTGCTATATCACAGATTTATTCTTGGAACCTAACTTCTGAATACTGTGCAATCCTGGCTATATCTCAGTTTTCTGTGACCACCCTCGGTTAATTTTTTATGGCTTTTTGCGATGAAATAAGCCTTTTTTAAGCCCCTGCCACAGGCCGAGGGATTAGCCAGCATTTGCCAACGTGTGAGAAATTTGGCTAATACTTATGATCGACGATAGTCTAACTTATGCAGTAGTGTATCCCTGACGATCGAGCATGTGACGTATAAAAGGCGGAAATTAAAAAAAAGGTTATTATTGCATGTGTGTTTATGCCTTTTTATGCTTTGTTTTTAAATATGTTTAAAAAGTGTTTAAAAAGTTTTATTAAAGAGTGTGGGAGGAGTGATTGGGTCTTAAACTATAAAAAATTGGTGTTATAGGGTGTTCTGTCTAATGCACAGGTTTTTATTTAAATCTATGATTCTTTGGAACATAACCACCGTGACAAACAGGGGTCAACTGTCTGTGTGTGTGTGTGTATACCACACCCTGTGGTAGGGTGCTGGATTACTGATCCCAAGCTCGGGGGTTCAAGCCCCACTATCAACGGGATGTCATGGCTGACCCCCACCCCCCCTATGTGTGTGTGCTAGTCCCATGATGATCTGTCAAGCTGTTCAGGGAATACGCCCAGAGTCAGCTGAGATAGGCCCCAGTCTCCCCAGGACTCTTATAGGATTAATTGAGTTTGGCAAATGAGTGAATGAGTGTGTATTACTACACTCTTAATAGTGACATGTAACAATCCAACAATCTATAAGTCGATATTATCTAAATGATAATATTTAGTGCAGAATTTACCCAGATGTTTCCGTCCTGATGATAGGGTTTCCAGTTCCTGCCTGAATCACTGTAGAGCAGCTGGTATCGTGTTGTCCAGTCTGAGCTGCTGTATCGACCCTGCGTGGCGACTGCGGTCACCTGCTTCCTGTTTCCCAGGTCCACCTGCAGCCACGGGTAATGATCCGTGTCGAGAGGAGACCAGCCTCCAGCACCTACACACTCGGAAAAAGCAATCCATTCACAATGCAAATTTACAGTGTAAAAAGTCCAGCTATAATCTAGTCATTAAATATTAGGATCAAGTTAAATCCTGTGCGATGTGGCACAGTTGTAGGGTGTGTTTCTAAGAACTCAATTGGATTTGGAGAATGGATTTGGAGAATTGCATGTAAATCCACTATTTTTGGTCGATGCAAAATGTTTGTAATTTCACAAAGCTTTCACAAGTCTTTGCTGAACCACATGCTAATGCACATGTAATGGATTTTTCTTTGGATTTATTTTTTTAATAAAAAGCCAAAGATTACACCCCAAAAGAAAGACAGAACATATGAAAGTGCTTGAAAACAGGCTAAATGTTATGCTTACAATACTTCCATAAGGAATATATTAGTCAAGAGTGCAACATAGTCATTCATTCACCTAATCTTACTAGGCTTGTGGGGAGGCTGGAACCTACCTCAGCTAACACTGGGTGAAGGTGGGGTACACTCTGAACAGCTTGCTCATTCATTACAGGGCCAATACACACACAACCATTCACATTCACAGCCACTTAGCCTAATGTGCGTGTCTTTCGACTGTGGGAGCAAACTGAAGTACATGTTGGAAACCCACAGAACCTCAGGGAGAACATATAAACTCCACACAGAAATGCCTGTGAAAGAAATGTTTGGAATGGATTCCACCAGGCCTCCCATCTTTCATTTGTGTATTATGAAAATACATCTGGATTGTTCTGTTCTACTCACAAAGAGCGTCTGTATGAACCATCTGTTCAGTGCCTTAAGCTTGTATACTTCCAAAGGGTGTTTTTCTCATATCGCTGGCAAAAACTTACAATTTATTCTCTGTGCCTCACACTTAAAACTTCACCTTCACCTCCCTAGTTCCATCTTACACATTGGCTGAGAGGAAACTGCAAGGTTTTAGATGCTGTAGCTTAAAGGGTTTAAATAACAAGTGAGGAAGAAGTCAGAATATGAAGTGATTCTTTATAAGGAAGTGAAACACGGAGCTATAATGTAACGGAACTTCACACCAAGCCCTTATTCATTCATCGTAATATGATTACAGAAAGCAGTGAACATGAGCATTGGAAAATGGTTTCCCTGTGGTGATTTGAGAACCAAAGGAGAAAAGGTGCTTACAATTAAATACAAATAACACAAGAGCAATCAGAGAGTGCAAACCTCCTGGATCCAAAATTTGATCCAATGCTCTACCCCATATATGACACTCCAGGTACCGTCAGATGTTTAGCTACTGTCTGCCTTGGGTTTCCTGGCCACAGAAACATTTCGGAGGGAGCTTGGGGACGGAGTGGGAATATTATCACAGATATCGCTCAGCTGCAAAGACCTTTAGAATGCAAACATTTTTAGCATCCCTTAAAAATGTACCGCTCTTAAACAAGTATCTTTCTTTTTTACAGGTATTTATTTAATTTCCAATCCCTTACACTAAATACAGTACATACGTGAATTGGGTATACTGGCCTTCATTTTAAATCCACCTCTGTCCTATTGTATGCTGGCACAATGAATATCTATGACCTTGGTCTTATAGCTAGGCTGGCAAATTTGATCAATCCTGCTGCAAACCCGTGAAGCTTTAAAATAAAGACTGTAAAAAAAAAGGCAAAGCTTTGAACCTTCTTAGGAACATAATGAAAGCCTGTATACCAAGATAAAAAAGTGAGTGTTTGGACAAGAAGGGCAGCTGTCAGAGAAATGCTTAAGAGTTTGGGCATAAACACGGAAGGGGTTATGAAGCTCACTGGCTGAAACAAAAGAACATAAACACGCCTGAACATTATTAACTCTTCACAAATTCAGCAAGAAGGAAGCCTCTCATAAGTTCTGTGAGCAGAATGACTAAAGCCACAGTATGACGCTTGGTGCAAACATCTACATAACACCACTCCCATGATCTTCCAAGATCAATTATTCTCAAAGGCTGGATTTTATCAGAAGAAACTGAAGAGGTTTTTTCTGTCATATGCTTCATAGACAGAGCTTATACAAACCGATTTCTAAAGTACTATCTGCATTTATGGAGAAAAATGTACAGGTATTTTCAAGCAAGAAAGCGAATGAGCGGAAAATGCAAATAAATGGCAAAAAAAGGGGGAATTTTGCAAAATTTGAAATTCTGTGGCACAACCTGAAAATTGCTGCCTACCAATATTCTGTAGATAATTTGACACAGGTGGAAAATACAGTGTTTGCACTAAGGAGTTCGAAAAAAAATGGCAAAAATCTAAATATGCAAAGCCAACAGAGACACATTTCAGACAACCCTAATCTGTAATTGCTGAAAAGAGACACGGGGCTACAGATATGTATAAACACAACCAACAGCAAGGTGCGAAGTTTTTGACTTAGACTTGGACATTAATAGAACAGAAATATTCCTCCACATTCCTATACAGGCATACAGGTAATTTGTGCACTCAGGTAGAGTACGGTACACTTATTGTGCTGAACCCCCCCCCTCCCCCCACCCCCATTATTTTTATTTATTTATTAATTTGTGTTTTCATTACTTTTCTCATGATATTATGTTTGTACCTCAATTTTATACATATTTATTTTTATTTGTGTAATACCTTCAATTGCCTTGTTTATGAAAATAAGGTATATCTATAGAGTGAAACCAATAACACACTAGTATAAGAAGCCATTGCATATTATACCTTCTGTGTCTTCTCAGTACTGTTCACTACTGAGGGCAGAAACCTATAACTAGCATACCGATGCCTGTATCCCTTTAATAGCAATGATGGCCTTGTATGCCTCTGCTTTCCTAATTGTCACTGATGGTGATGTCATCTGCTCTGGATCTGCCATTAGGAACACCCATGAGAATGAGATTGAATGAGATGAGAATGTAAAACTGAAAGTGTCATAGAGCTGCTAGGAAGCTATCATCAAGAATATTTTTACCACAGTAATGGGAACCCAAAGTCTTATATGATGTAGGGGTAATAAAAGGTCTTTGGCACCATTACAGGTGCATAAGGATGGAAGATGTCACAGTGAGAAAATAAATCATGTCCTTTTCTCAAATTCAGACCCCTTGGAAGAGTGAAAGGCTGATGAAGATGCTCTTGGTCCAAAAGTGTGTCTGCAGCGGTGTGATGGTGTGCATGTACAGCTGTAGAGATCCTGCTGTTAAAAACAAAGCCACAGGCCATGTCTCACTGATCATGCAAAACCCGTTCTCACTCTGTGTGTGTGTACGTGTGTGTGTGTTGAAAATGCCTCACCTCCTCTCCTGTTCAGTTTGGCGTATTCAGGAGCATAGCCGATAGTCAAAACTGACGAGCTGCTGAAGGCACTATGAGAAAGGGGTGTGGCCAGCATATCATCACATTTCTCTAAAGAAAACACAAAAAACAACAATTTTACAGTCACACACACACACAGAGTGGCAACACATTCCAAAACAACATAGAAGCCATAGCTTTACGCCCAGCCTATAGGCTATGGACACATTCCGGTGCCACCAAACACTGAAATAATGCAGTCAGAAACAACTGAATGAGAAATAATGCTCTGTGAATTAAATAAATAAATAAATAAAAAATAGAGAAAGAGAGAGAGAGAGGTCTTGATTGCTATATCTTGGCTAATAAAAACTAACTATCAGAAATAGATATTAGCCATGGGTACAAAAAAATCTAAAATACACACACCCACTCACACACGCAGACACACACACACACATTTAGGTTAAAATCTTCAGTGTTAGATAAAATAGGCTAATAGGCTGTTGGCTATGCTCCGATAGCATGTTGCTTAAATCAGTTGGGCACCCTACTCAGTTATGTTTGGTTAGGATTATGGTTAGGGCTGTCAGACCAACGGTTTTACCACTCAGGCCAATGGGTTTTCGGACAAACAGCCTGTGGGGATATAGGGCTGTAACCCCTAACCACACACAAATTCAAAATATATATTTTTAAAAAACAGTGCAGGCAGTTGGTGCATGTTATTACAGCTCTAAGTGCAGAGACAGCATAAAAAACATCAGAAGCAAATATATTCAGTGCCTTTAATGGATTCTTCATTAATACACCTCAACATCTTCTAGATGTAGGGCATAAAAAATTTTCTTTTCACAGAGTGGGAGAAGGAAGAAAAGGAGGCAAACAGAGGGAACTGAAGAAACAGTGAGAGAAAGAGAAACAACAGATACAAGCTACTTTAAATGCTAAATGCTGGCTACTGTGAATGTGGCTAGTTGACCTTCCAAATAAGATTACACTTGTTCTTGGTGAGTATCTATCATGTTCCATCACGATTAAGTTAACGCTGTACCAGCCCTAAGGCAAATGCTGGCTAATGCTTGTTCACTGAGATGGTTATTTATTTTCTGCATGATTTTTGATCTTTTAGGAAGGCTCTGGCATAAAATTGGCTAAATACATTTGTGCAAAATGATCACATCTTTTTAAATATAATTTATGCAATTATTAAATAAAATAAAAATATTTGACTTTTTACACCCTGAACAGCTCGCCAGACCAACATAGACACACAAGCATTCACACTCACATTCACATATAGGGACACTTAAGAAAATCCAATTCATCCAATGTGCATATCCATAGTCTGTGGGATGTAAAGTACCCAGAGCAAGTGGTGGAAGCGAAGGACTCAAACCCAGGACCTTCTAGCTGTGGGGAAGAAATGCTAACTATGTCATCTTGCCATCCAGTATTTGTTTTATTTACTATATTCATGTAAATACTCCTTTTAGGGAAGTAGGTGGTTCCAGTGAATGGAAAGATTAGAGTTTCCATTTATTTATAGTGAGCACTAAACATTATATACAAGCCATACTATGCAATCGAAGTATAAATCCTTCTGAGAGTGTCAGGTTTTTTTTGTTTTTTCCCCCTGTTTTAATGTGTTTGGTATTCAGAGGAAACATGGCATGAAGCCAGTACAGCCTCAAATAAAAAAAAGAAAAAAAGAAAAGAAACAAATAAATGCAGCTGACTATCTGCACTAAATATTAAAGCTTTACCAAACTCAATGTTTTTGAGGCACAAAGATCAGCTTGTTATTGTACATCAGTCTGAAGGGTGCAGGTGCGTCTCTGTGGTGTGACGCTTTTTGTGAGCAAAAGAAGTTAATTACATCTGGCACTCGTGAAACTGCGAGTTCTGTCTCTCTCTCTCTCTCTCTCTCTCTCTCTCTCTCTCCATATTTGCTTTTAATATCTAGTGGTCACATTACCATGGTTTTCTCCCTCACCTTGCCTGTGTTTTTTTTTTCAATCCTCTTCTAATATCCACTGCCATTTTCCATCCTGCCAACACTGATGCTTTGAAAAATCCACTTACACTTTTTTATGTAGAAATTAATTTCCCTAACGCATTGAACACTAATTACAAAAGACGTTCTTACAGACTCAACAAAGACACTAACAAACTTCCGAATATATCTGAATAAAAACAGCAAACTCTAATTAAAGGCAGACTTTCATTAGAAAGATAGACTAGTAAAGAACTCCTCAATATTACTTCTTAATTTAGTGGTGTTATTATTAATGAGTGAGACACCTCCATCCTAGTTGGAAAAAATGCTTTCCTCATTTCCTTCATTTCTACCTATCACTACTTGTCTTTTTTATGTTCCTCACTTGCTCATGGCAAGAAGGAGACTTGATTTTACATCATGATTGGTTTTATATTAGACATTACAGGTCTTCTTTAGGGCATGTGTCATTGTGGGTATTCCACTAGTATGATGATATGTATAAAATATCCACACCCACTGGATAGGAGCAGTTGTTCAGTCTGATTGGCTACTACCACCACTACTACTACAACTACTATTACTACTACTAACACTACCACTACTACTACAACTACTATCACTACTAACACTACCACTACTACTACAACTACTATTACTACTAACACTAACACTACTACTACAACTACTATTACAACTACAAATACTACCACTACTACTACAACTACTATTACTACTAACACTACCACTACTACTACAACTACTATTACTACTACTAACACTACCACTACTACTACTTGTACTATTACTACCACCACCATCACTGCTACTAATACTATTACGACGACGATGACTACAAGGATATAAGCTCATAAACCATGATTCATAAGATTAAATCGAAAAGTCATTTGGTGGAATATTTAAACCCGCATTCAAATTGAGTTAATTGCCTAATTAAGCCTTTGTGTGTAAGAGGGTAGCAGTTGTCATTCTGAAAGAAAATCTTGTTTGTTTCACTTGACATGAGCCAGCTGGTAATTACAAAGTGAAAGACAATGGCTGCGGCTAATGTAACTTTTGCCTTAATTAACAATAAAAAAAACCCAGCAAGTTTTTTCATAGCTCATTATTTTTTTGACACCAGTTACAGCTACAAGTAAGATTGAAAACAAGTTCTCAAAAGATTAGGGGTGTGTGAATCAAGTATTTCAAATGTGATCTGAGAGGAAATAAAGCTGGCATGCGGTGTGTTAAAATCTTTTACATGGTGAGCTGTTTATACTTTATTGTAAACATTGTCCTGACCACATCCCCTTACAGATTTTCACCAAACTTGGTGGGGACCCTACATTACCTGAGTCCCAGAGATGATTTGATTTTCAAAAAATTCCAATTCAAAGGTGAATTTCAGAGCAAGCTCTCAAAATAAAAAAGAAGGCTGCATTACTGCCAGTGTGTTTCTGCCCTGCGATGGCCTAGTGATCTATCAAGGGTGTACTCTGCCCTTGCCCAGAGTCGGCTGAGATGGACACCAGCCTCCCTGTGACCCTAATTAGGATTAAGCGGTTCAGAAAACAAATGAATGAAGGAAAGGTTCAAAACCTTGTGGTGCAAGGGCACTTACAACTTCGAAATGATTACCAGTAAATATGACATTACAGTACAACACAAGGAAAAATATATAACCCATCACAGCAAAGTGGGTCAGATATTATTAATTTTAGCTGATATACTAAGCTTTAAAATGCCTTTTAAGAAAACAACTTTGGGGAAAATCGTGTGTAAAGTTCAACAAAGTATTTATGAATTTCTGACTTAATACCCACTTTGCCATGATGGGTCACATATGGACTTACAAATTATACATATATATTTGTGGGAGAAAACCGAAGTACCCTGAGATAACAATCACTAGCATGAGAGGACATGTAAACTCCAGACAGAAACGCCTTCACTGGGTCTAGAACTCGAACCTGTGAGGCGGAAGTGAACAGCAAAATCCTTAGTGTTGAATTTACACTCAGACAGTTAAAGTGGCACCCTACAGTGTCCAACTGGACTTGAACTAACACTCTGGGTTTTAATTCTTTCCTGGAGATTTTACAGAGTGCTAAATATGATGCCACCATGCCTCCTATAATTAGAATTTGTATTTAAAAATACTAGGATAAAACCAGTTTTTGTTTAGATGTACTGCATATAGTTATGAAAACCACTGACTTTACTAAACAAAAATTTACCTGAGACAGGATTTATCTAAAGTGTATATACTGCAAGGCTAGAGAATGTGGTGGGATCAACACTTGCATTAATTACACATTCCTAGGATTTTACATTTATATGAATATTTCATGATCTTCATGATCTTCTGTTATAGTATTCAGTAATACTCTTATAAATTAATTTCTAGAATCCTTTTTGAATGCTTAAACCTGAAACTGAAATATACTTTACTGGTATTTTAAGTCATAAAGGTTTTACTAGCCATAACCACATCAGTGACCAGGTAAAGAGGGATTTACTAGAAGTAACTGAGAGGTATGTAGCATGTCATTTCTACACTGTAATTCCCCTTATCATGACATTCTTGTCTATTTTTATTTATTTTTTTTTATACAGATAAGTTATCTGCCAGGATACAGTGATCAAGAATTTTGAAAAAGCCATACACTGATACAGCCTTATTCTAGGTGGTAAACAGGTAAAAAATAAATTATAAAATCAGGTTTTAGCTTGCTTTTATTTATGTTTCTGCACTGTATATGCATAAAAAAACAACCTAAAAGGCTTGCTTAAGTGTGCTTTTTTGCTTATGTTAACATGTAGTATATACTTTAACAATTATTTGTTGGGTCAATGTTGCTCAATTGGCTATCCACCTCACCTTTTTCAAATAAATGTTAATTATGCCATTATAGTACCACCTGCCAAAAAGTAGGATGCAGCAGAAAGTGAATAGTCCAAAGGTGATGTAATGAAAGCAGGAAAATGAGCAAGTGTAAGAATTTTAGTGACTTCAACTAGGGTCGTACTGTGGTGGCTATCTATGATATTCTATTCAATTCTATTCTATTCAATTCTATTATATACATCTCCATAAGGACAGGTCTTGTTATTGGTAGGCAGTGGTAAGCATCTACCAAAGAAGGACAACCAGAGAACTGGCAAGAGTATCATGAGTGCTCAATGCTCATTAATATGTGTGGGGAGTGAATTCTAATATGTCTGGTCTGGGCTAATGTAGTAAGAGTTCAGTATTTCATTTTAAATAAGAAAAAAATAGTTTCCTGACAAAATAAGCTAACTATTTGGAATGTGTGTTTTGATATAATTTATTGCCTGGCAATTCATTTTAGCTCTAGATGCTCTTCAGACAGATGAAGCATTCAGTCACAGCAGTAATGATGTGTCTCACCAAGCCAGAGTCTTGAGAAATATGATATCTATACAGCTACTGACTAAACTGAGAACAGTGGAGAAAATAATGGTATCATCCATCTCACACAAACACACACAGACACACACTATGATCAGTTCAGACAGTTCAATGGATCAACTGCAACTGACACAACACTGCAGTCAGAGGACACGATTGCGGATCTGTCTTAATTTCCTTGACTCAATCTCAGGAGTAGAGACATCAGATGATCAATTAGAGACTTTTCAGTTGGAGGGCTTAATTACTTCTCACGTTCCTCACCACCATCTGGCAGATGTTTCTGCTTCTGCACTCCTCAGGCACAAACTGACTGATGCCAAACATGACAGAGATCCCCTGTCAACACTTCTTTTCCACAGAGCACCACAATGTTGCTCTGAAGATGTCAGCAGGCGATCAGCAGCCTGGAGCTTACGCCAGTGTATCTTTACTGTGACTGAATTTATGTATGTGGAGAGTCTGAAGTTGGAATTCATCATGTGGGATTTCATCCACACATAGGCACCAACTGTTTAGACATTAAAGGTTGACTAACATTTCCAAAACTAATCTGTAAGATTAAATACGGCTAAAGGATCAATCTATAACTTTTTTAACACTTAATTTATGTGAATGAAGCTTTGAGTATAACGTTATAGTGGTTTTGACTTTTGTGATCAGAGATAAACTGCTAAGGATCTTCTGCATAGAATAAGAATTGGTGAAAATCTGATAGAAAACTGGTAAAACTTGGTAAAATGTAGTACTTGAGGAAAGTGTATTGCTGAGCAGAACTCCTAATCTGGGTTCAAGCTACACATTTGCTTCCAAAGAGTATTGGGCAGAACCTCCTACCTGGATGTAGGCTATTATATTATAACTTAAGTTGGGCAGAACATTTTGGATGGGCAAACTTGTCTCTTAAGGAGAAAAGCCACTAGTTGGCCCCTATAGACAGGTTCCCACTACCACACCAGTGCCAACCAAACCAAGGCCATTACCACCTCTACAGACATTTCTGAGGCTTCATTACACCTCCTCTAGGCTACTTTAAGGGTAAAAAGCCTTTTGGCCCAAAGGTAACCTATTGGCCAGACGCCACCAACCAGAGCGTAAGACAGAACTGAGAAATATACACCATAGTATTTTTGTAATTTGTGTCAAACCATATATTCATTCATTCATTTTCTAAAAATTATTCCTAATTAGGGTCGCGGCAAACCATATATTTTTAATGAAAGGAGTACAATAATGAAAAATTATGCTAAGTACATTCATTTCATTCATTAATTGCTGAACCGCTTATTCCTAATTAGGGTCGCGGGGAGGCTGGCGCCCATCTCAGCTCACCAACTCTGGGCAAGGGCAGAGTACACCCTGGACAGCTCGCCAGGCCAACTCAGGGCAGAAACACACTGACGGCTATGCAGCCTACTCTTGACGAAAATCAGCGATGGTTCTTTTACATGCCTCTCTCACCACAGACAGTGAGCGACATGGCCTACATTTGATAACCCAGTTAGCTGCACTGGGGGGACAGCAGTGACAACCCGCTGATAGTGGGGCTTGAACCCCCGACC
>JBCNYG010000023.1:11900271-11910520 GCA_039654305.1 Porochilus rendahli | reverse complement strand
TGTGTGTGTGTGTGTGTGTGTGTGTGTGTGTGTGTGTGTGTGTGTGTGTGTGTGTGTGTGTGTGTGTGTGTGTTTGCCCTGCGCTGGATAGGCAAGCTGTTCAGGGTGCAACCTCTCTTCGCCAAGAATTGGCTGAGCTCCCCGTGACCCTGGTAGGATAAAGGTGTTTGGCAAATGAATAAATAAATAACACAGATATTATAAAATTTTGATATGCCCCTTTTGAAAGGTGAATTTGTCTAAGCTAAATCATGTCTCCACCAAATGTTTCCTGCCTTTAATGCCATATAGCAACCAACAAAACGTTTAGGGGAAAAAAGATAAATTGATATAACTGACATCACTGAAGTGAATCTAATGAATCCCAAATTAAATTTGACTGTTTTTATATGTTTTTTTGACAGCTTCTTGGTTTCATTCAAATGCAATAGTCTGTAAAGTCCAATAAGTTTCAAAGCTTGGGATTTCATTGGCAAAACTATCGAACAGCAGAGTGGGAGAGAAGAATTTCCAAAACACTAGATTCACCATGGAACTTCATGAAAGCCAAAGAAATGGGCACATCATTAACATTTACATGAACAGAACATCCAAAATTTGTCCAAAATTAACAACCAAGACAAAAGCACAACTGGGAGGCTTCTAAGAGATCTATAGTAAAATTAAATATCTGGAAAGTACTGGTGTGTGAGTGGGGGGGGGGGGTGAAGCATCAGCTGTGGTTGAATGGAGAAGAGGCTGTTTTAGGAGGTTGAACCAGCAGGTAGCACTATGTCAATAGCAAGACAGCTTATTACCCTAAGAATATGATATCCACACTGAAGCATGGTGGCGGCCTTTGGGTTTCCTCTCTGCAGCTAGAACTGACATTCAAGAAAAAAGACTGGGAATCATAGATACCTTCATGTACCAATCTACTTGGCATACACCCTACAGGTCTCTGTCAGAGCTGAAGATGACGAAAAAAAATATCTTCCACAATAATGTCCAAAAGCACAGCAAAGAAAAGGCTTTACAAAAGGCATATCAAAGGTCTGAGATGGCTTGAAGGCTCTACACAGTTTTGGAGCTGTATTATATTAAATTTGGGAAAATCACTGACATGTTGGACTCACCTAGGACTCAGGAGGAATAATGTGGCTTTCATCCTGGCTGCAGAACTCTCAACCAGCTCTACACACTCCACACACCATATCCTGAAGGGGCATGGGAGTTTTCCCAACCTGTCCACATGTACTTTGTTGACATGGAGAAGGTTTTGCTTTCAGGAATATGGTGTACCAGACCGTTTTTTACAGGCTATTCGGTCTCTGTACTGCCAGAGCAAGAGCTTGGTCCGCATTGGTCAAATTCATTTGCAGGGAGGGTTGATTAAAGGCTGTCCTTTGTCACCAGTTCTGTTCATAATTTTCATGGATAGAATTTCTAGGCACAGCCGAGGGGTTCTGGTGCGGTGGCCATATTATCTTTTCTCTGCTTTTTCAGATGGCGTTGTCCTTTTGGCTTCATCAAGCTGAAAATTCTTTCCAGGGTGGCTGGGTTCTCTCTCAGAGATAGAGTGAGAAGCTTGGCCATCCAGGAGGAGCTCGGAGTAGAACCACTGCTCATCCACGTTGAGAGGAGCCAGTTGAGGTTGCTTGGGCCTCTGATTAGAATGCCTCCTGAATGACTCCCTGATGCAGTGTTTTGGCATCTCAAACCGGTAAGAGTCCCCGGGTTCAACCCAGAACACGCTGGAAGGGCTATGTCTATCGGCTGGTTTAGGCAGCTTCTGTGACCGCCCAGAAGAGCTGGAGGAAGTGGCTGGGAAAAGGGATGTCTGGACCTCACTGCTTAGACTACTGTCCCCGTGACCCGACCCCACATCAAGCAGAAGATGACTGACTGACTGACCGTTATTTTATCTTGGTTCCTTTTATGTAGACACCTGAACAAACTTTTGCAACAATTTTGCTGGCACATAGAGAGGTTCAGTCTGATTCCCAAAGGGTCAGTATGTCAGGTATGGGTACAGCTTGACTAAAAATAAAACCTACAGCCATCCCAATTCTGTCCAGGGTGTACTCTGCCATCGCCCAGAGTCAGCTGAGATAGGCGCCAGCCTCCCCGCGACCCTAATTAGGATTAAGCGGTTCAGAAAATGAATAAATGAATACAAGTGAGGGTTAAGGACCTAACTCAAGGGCCCACACATGGCAGCTTGGTGGTAATGAGGCTTGAACCCCGTCAGTAACCCAAAGCCTTAACTATTGAGCCACCACTGCGACGGTGTTTGTGGGACTGGTTAAACATGACAGTGCCCTTGAGCACAATGTGAGTTCCATAAACACATAATTTGGCAAGTTGATTTGAAAGCACTCAAATGCCCTATACTGTGCAGGCAACAGCTTTGGAAACATATGACATCGATGTATAATGCCTCATAAAATGGCTTTTAGTAAAAAGAGGGAAATCAGTAATGTCTGCCTACTTGCAAATCAAACTTGGCCAGTTACTTTGGATACCTATTATTTCATCATACAGCAGAGTTCATGGCCCAATGTACTAAGCTGCTCTGAAGTCATTACAGTGCAACTTAAAGATTAGGTGACAATACAAGCTACAGGCCCGTGCATAAGTGGAGGAAGTAAGGATCGAAAATTATACCCTTCTTTCAGGACTTCAAAGCCTTTAATCTGAGTGCCCAGCTTATACACACTTTGACGTCTTGCTTACATCCTTCACATACACTGAACTCTGGATTGCCACAAACTTTTTTCTTTACTTTTCAAAGGCATTAGACATAAAAAGCCAGTGTAAGACTCTGGATCACTGGAGACCAGCAGCCTTTTGATGATGGAGGAAGGTCAGAGTGCAACTAAACTTTTGGTTCATGTTTAGATACTTAAAGATGAACACCTTTACCCCAGGTCATACATACAACTATCCAATTAGCCAGTTACTTGACGGCCAATCAGTTTCAGTTAATTTTCCAAAGTTGATGCAGAATGGTACAACAAAAGTCTGTAGTTAGAAGCAATTCTCTTAGTGAAAAGGAGCATTGATGAGAGGCAGCTAATGTCCAGATCGATTCAAACTGACCAAAAGACAATGAAAATTCAAATCACTATTCTTTACAATCATGTTGAACAGAAGAACAGTTTTTAAAGATGATGCCCTGCCCTTGTTTTCTACAGTATAAGAAATCTACCATACAAATACAGCTAATTAAATATACATATTTTACATGATTTGTTTAGCGTGATGCTCTGGGAACATTTTGCAACTAATTTGATTAATTGGACAGAGGTTAGGTCAAGATTCCTAGAATCTGAAGAAATAACTGTGTGTGAGGTAAAAGGCTGAAAATTATTATTAGATACCAACGATCCTCGGGCCCTCAAACGCCACTGCATTAAAAACAGACATGGTTCTTATATGGGACTCACTGCATGGCCTCAGGAAGACTTCCAGAAATCACTGTCTGTGAACACAGTTAGAAGACATGCAGGCTTTTAAACTGAGTGCTAGTAAAGAGCCAGATGGTACCTCTCCTGTTTTGTCCAGAAGATGTGGCATGATTTCCAAAAAAATTATTTCCCTTCAGTCTATTTTAAATTGGCTTTGGCCCATTAAAATGAGAATTTAATCATTTCAATCAATTTGCAAATCCTTGCATTCTGATTTGATTTAAATTTAACATGTTTCCCAAGTTTTTGGGAAGTAGGGTTGTATTTTTTAGTATTTAGTACAACAGAAATGTACAATAATACCCAAATTTCATACTTTTATCAGTTAATTGTTACATTTGATATTGTAGAACTTATGTTAAGCATGTTGGATTCTATTAGAACGAACCATTAGTTATACTTCTATATAGAAAAACTATTCTATATATACCTATATCGACTAGCTGAATTATCCTTCCAAAATGAGAATTTCCTTTGGCCTTTAAAGCTATACGTGATGTATCCAAGCAAAATTTTAGTTTAGCAATGTTAGCTTTTACAATACATATAAAACTTATACAATACATTTAAAAGTTTAACTTTTCACTGATTATTTACTATGGTATTCCCTGGTGTTACAGTTATTTTTAACCATAAATGTCTCGGTTTTCCTTATGAATATGCATGAGGTTCTGACAATGCAATGCCTCTGCGCATGCAGGAAAACTGCATTGATGCCATGATGGAGGAAGAGGTGAGCTTACTCACTTGTTTACATTACAAAATCACATATATAAGTCATAACTGTGTGAATTTGAGGTACATTGGAAAGTCGGACACATTGCTGATGGGATACTGAACAAAAAACTGAACTTCTGTCTGTTGTGCAAACAAATGACCCTGATATAATCTGCATTACTGAAGCCAAGCCCAAATCGGTTGCTAATCCAAATAAATATCACCAATATGGATATCACCAGAAACTAGAAAAACCGTTACGTAAAAAAGGCAGCTTAGAGAAAGTACAAAAACACCAGCTTATATAAAGATTATGAGAAATGCAGGGCTTCATGGAACTGCTTGGCAATTACTATCAGAGAAGCACACAGAGCGTTTGAATTAAAAATCAGAAGGTGCAATGTTGCGGCTGGAGGAGCCAAGAAGTCATTTAATGACTTGAAGCTCAAAATCAAGGTATCAAAGTATTAAGAACTGCGCTAGCAGACAAATTTGAAAACAGTTCATGAAGATAACAGCAATTAGTGTTTAGTAAATTGGTGATTCATGGAAAATTTAATAAAAAAAAAACAATAACTCACTAAGTAAACTAAATAAATAACTGCACAGCCTATATATTTCTCATATTTACCTTTTTTCTCCCCACTAATGCTTCATAAAGAATCAGGCAGTGATCAAGTGCACAATGCGTGTTGCTCTCTAAAGCCAGTGTAACAGATCTGAAATATGCATTGCACTTTAAAGCCAGTGTACATATCAGGTATGCACATTTGGTCTGTATGTTGAGCAGAAAGCACACTGACACCGGAATGACCAAGTGATTAAATATATTTTTTAAATACATGTGCGAGATAGCGGGAGGCACGTTGCGTGTAGAAAATATGTGGCTTTTTTCGTTTGAAAACAAAATGAGTAGACGTCGCTCAGGACCCATGTAAAGGTAAATCCCACCGGCCACCGGCATAATTTGAAAGCCCTGCATGTACGAGTTGCAACTGCAAGTAAATGTTAAGTGCTGATTAATTTCTTAACTCACTTTGGATAATATTTCTGCATAACAACCGTATTTCTCTGGACTGCAAACAAGCATGTGAAAAGACACTATAAACACACCTGTGAAGCAGAAACCCCACTTCACAATTAATCAAGTTCAGCTCGCCTTTCACTCTCTTCCATATCTCAACATGTTCTCCAAAAAAAACTTTTTTCCCTATTTCTTTCTCTGTCTGACTTACTTTTTCGCTCTTTTCTTTCTGATTCAGTAAATTTTCTTGCGCCAGCTGGCCTACCTCGCTTTCTCATCATTACTATTGTTTTTTTTTGATAGTCTGAAAATAGCGTGACTAATTAAAGGCAGGAATAAACAGAGTTTGTATTTTTTTTCTGGCTTGGAAATTAAAAAGGTATTCGTTGCATAATTAAAAATATTCGTCATGCAAATTACCTCAAAGGTGTAATTAGCAGCAAAGTTTTCTTTATCTTAAGTTTTAATATTGATTAAATAATCTTTATAACTTTTATAACAAAAATACACCATATATAGCTTTAACTAATCCTATACATCTGAACTGAGATATAAAGAATTTGTGTAATCCCAGTGCAAGAACCACCTACCCAGTGGATTTTTTAATAAACTATCAATTTCTAAAGAAATATGCCATTTTAGGCCTTATATTCAAATCTTAATCTGGAATGTCATGCAGTTCATAATGCAGTGCAGGAACCAGACAAACAGGTGGTTACAAGATTGGCTTCTCATTAGGTGCAGACACACATTTCAAAGAGCACCAGGACATCTGAGCATTTTTGATGGTGGATGTTTTTATCATGCTCATAAGAAATTTTCTCTTTTCTTCTCTCCACATGCTAGCATGTTTACAATTTAGGTCATGTTGTGGTGTGTCTGTAACTGATGCCAAGATACAAAGATGGACTGATTTCATATCCCTACAAATCATTCTGTTATATCCTCAAATTAGCCTCTTTTTTGACAAGATGCTATGTTATCCTGCCCAGTTTTTTGGAGCTGCCTGAAACTAATATTGGACAACAGGTAAGAAGACATGTTTTAACAATATTGTTGGAATCTGAAAAAAGTATGTCTAATATAATCAACTGTGATGTCTCTCAAATTCCACAAGATTGACTAAACTTTGATTGACAACTCCAAAAAAAAGAAAAAAGCTAAATTTATATTGCATGCCTGACTTTGTCCACTAAGAAAATCCAATTATTACACAAATTTACATAGTTGTATAATCAGAGCTCATCAACCATGTGAAGGAAGGTGTTTCTCTTCACAGACATCTCAGAATCCTGACTGTGAAGATCTTCACTATTTATTCATCATTAAATGTGGAAGTAATCTAGTTAAATAATAAATTCAAACATCACAGCAAGACGTGACACTGAGGGGCAACAAGTAAATTTCAGAACAAGTCAGGTTTTAGATCTAGTTATTTTAAAGCAATTAGTCCAAAAAGGGTGGGTACTCTGAACTGTCATTTGGTGCATAAGCACAAACAACAGGTAGGGGCCGTCGTCCCCACCCGGAAGCGGAGGGAGGCTACCCTTTCGTCAGTCGGGGAGAACTCCAAAGTGGGCATTGAGACGTGAAGCAACAAGGATGTCCACATTGGCTCGCCACCTCTCCCCATGAGCAATTCCAGTATGGAATCAGGTCCTGCCCCTCTCAATATGGGTGGTTCCAGAGCCCAAGCTAAGTGTCGAGGTGAGCCCGACTATGTCTAGTTGTTATCTCTCAACCTCGGCCACCAGCTCAGGCTCCTTCTCTACCACAGAGGTGACATTCCATGTCACAAAAGCCAGAGATAGTAGCCTAGGATCGTTTCGACAGAACACACACCTTCCACCCAGCTCACACTGCACCGGACCCCAATAGCCCATCCCACAGGTGGTGGTTCCATGGAAAAGCGGACCCATGTCTCCTCTTCGAGCTAGGCCTTGCCAGGCTCCATGGGCAGAAGCCCAAGCACCAGGCGGTTGCCTTCTAGCCCCTCCCACAGGCCTGGCTCCAGGGGAAACCCCGGTAACCCATGTTCAGGCTAGGAAACTGAGTCCTTGTCCTGGGACTTTCCTGTGTAAACTTGAGCCTTGGCTTCGACCTTGACTTGAATGACTTGGCTTGTGCCTTGACTTTCCTGTCTCGACTTTGTACTTGGCATGGGACTTGCCTATTTTTACTTGGAACTTGCATAGTGGTAACTTGTTGCCCTGTCATGTAAAAACCTGCATATAGTTGGGGTGTACAGCAGATGCTCCATATAAACAAAAGTGTAACAGTTAGCAGTTAGTATGATAGCAATTGTTTTTAAGGAGACTCCAGTAAAAAAACGTGAGGCTGTAAATGTCAGTTTTCTGCAACAGGAAAGTTTTGTAAATTTCTTTGTAAAATGACAAAATACACTTTACTAAGATAATCATACAAATATCAGTGTCTGATTATCTTATTAAAGGGAGAGATTGAAAAAGAGACACGGGTGAGAAAACAAATTATAAAGTATAAATAAAGTGATAAAAGGAACTAGCTTGTTTTGTGGACCTTTGACACACTATTGATGTGGTCTAAGAGAAATAAAATGCATGGTGAACATTTTGCTATTGGAGTATAATCAACTTCATTATGGGAACCGTAACTCCGCTTCATTATTCTACACTTTCATTGAATATTTTTTTATTACAACATGCCCAAGGTGTTTTATTCCTCTCTTATTAAATCATGTTTTGGTTGATTGTCCCAAACAAATATCACTTGATTTATTTATTTTTTTTTAATGAACAAAAAATGGCCTATTAACATATTTATATGCAACATTCCGTTTGATATTTCTCTCAGGAAGGAATAAATATTTTTCGAGAGCTATCATCTGGTTCTTTCATAAGCTCTTCAAAACAAAATAACACACCTTCTTCATGTCCAAGCAAACATGAAATCCTGCATGTCTGAAACCAACACACAGTCTGTGCCCCTGTAAGCATAATTGCACTTACAGCATGTTTTCCTTTACTCGTTTTTGTATGCATTTTTGTGATTTTTTTTTTTGTCCTCCTCTCCTAACTACTGCCATATTTATTTAGGTGACACACTGAAGAGACCTTCACGAGAAATTCCTTGCATGGTTTAAGAAAGGTATTCACAATTAAAATGAAATCTGCTTCCCTCATTGCTCACTCCTGACTGTCTGCAGTGACAGATGGGTTTGCTGAACCTCCGCAGTTGGTAAATACTTATGGGAAAAATTTATCCTTCACTTAGTGCTCATTTTTGTCATTTCTCATGAATATTTATATTTAATATCTTTACAATTGCTATAAATATCTGCAGTAACTCTGCTATTGCAATAAAAATTGTAATGACAGAAGTATAGAAAGTCTTCTCCCATGCTCGAGAATATGGCATAAATAAAAACACAAAGGAACTAGAAGACATTAACATTACCGACTTATAAATGCTATTAATTTCAAAACGTTTATTTCACATTATTATTTACAGCAATGTACTATTTACAGTATAGAGTAAATAGCCAGATCTTTGTCTCTGTAAAATGTTTCAATCAATGAATCAGTTAATTAACCAATAAAATAACCAACCACTTAATCGACACATTCTTACAGCAACGGATCAATCTATTATGTGACAATTATCTATGGTAGTCACAATCATCATATAATTTGGTCTGAATAAATGACTGGATGGCCTACATGCCTATCTACATATAGTATTTACCTGCATACATATGCACACTTTGTCTATAGTGTCTTTGTCTTCCATAACATATATGGAATATGGTTATATGGATTTTAGTTTTTTTACACTTTAACCATCATTGCCATCATGTATTAGCCCATTGCTAACCTTAGCTATGCTGTAGATACTGCATAACTATAAGCTAGTAGGCTAGGCATGTTTATACCTACCTCATATGTAATCTACATACATTATTAAATATATTTGCTGCTTTCTGCACTGTAGCTGTAAGTGTATGTTGTTTGATTTGGGTAATAAGCCAGCTACAATGGGCTATTCTGTCCTTATACACTGATATATCCAGACTGAGGTCTTTGTTCATATGTTGTGCATTGTTGTTTATTCCATTCATAACTTTAGAATCTCTAGGAATACACAAGGGGTCTCTGGTTTTGTTTGGCTCAGTATTAACATTTTATCATTGGACTGGATTAATCATAGGATTATCATTGTTTTTTGTACATGATGTTGCCTTCATTAAGAAGTGATCCATACTCGAGTTCATGTGTCTTGGGGACTTGTTAAGGAGCAGGGAAAGAATGGAATGGGAGATTGACAGGCAGATCGGTGTAGCTGTTTTAGTGGCGCAGACACTGTTCCTGTTTGTCTTGGTGAAGAGAGAGCAGGGCAAAAGAGCAAAACTGTCAATTTACTGGTTGATGTACATTCTTAGCCTCAATTCTTGCCTGAGATGTTGATAGAGACCAAAAGAACAAGATAATGAATATAACCTGCAGAAATTCGTTTTCCTCTGAAGTGTGTTCTAGCGTTGAGTGACAAGTGAACATACAAAGTCAATAAACGCCAGCCAAATGAGTGATGAGACGCGAAATTCTCTCAAGTGACAAGGAGGTGGGTAAGGAGTTCAGCTAAGCTGAACTTTTATGTGATGTCATTCATTCAATAACCAATCAGAGTTTAAAGATACAGTTGATTGACAGATACCTCCAAACACTGACTTTCCAGACATTTTCCGTAGGGATACAATGAGCACAAGTGTAATGATTTTATCTACATTAACATGGAAGAGCAGTTAATTACTGTCGTGTGCCTTACAACTACTGCACACAGATATTTTATAAGGAAAATAAGCAAAAACAAGATGCTTGTTTCATGGTCGGCATTTTTTGTGAGTATATATTTAAGTTCATGATGTACAGAAGTGTCCATTCTATTCTTGCTGTGCAGTAATAATAATGACAATAAGCTATTTAGGGCAGCACGGTGGCATAGTGATAAGCACGTCCGCCTCATAGCAAGAAGGTCCTGGGTTCGATTCCCAGCTCGGGCGTTTCTGTGTGGAGTTTGCATGTTC
>JBCNYG010000023.1:11884782-11899284 GCA_039654305.1 Porochilus rendahli | reverse complement strand
AGGTCCTGGGTTCGATTCCCAGCTCGGGCGTTTCTGTGTGGAGTTTGCATGTTCTCCCCGTGCTTGTGTGGGTTTCCACTGGGTACTCCGGTTTCCTCCCAAAGTCCAAAAACTTGCACAGTAGGCTAATTGGCTGTTCCAAATTGCCCCTAGGTGTCAGTGTGAATGGTTGTGTGAGTGTTGGCCATGTAAGCTGTCCAGCGTGTACCCCGCCCTCGCCCAGAGTCAGCTGAGATGGGCACCAGCATCCCCGCGACCCTAATTAGGATTAAGCGGCTTAGAAAATGAATGAATGAATTAATTAATGAATAAGCTACTTATTATGATGAAATAATATATAAAAAATATATACATTGCTTTTCATTCGTGAACTAGCTAGATACTGCTCACGGAGCACTTCATGTAGGAAACTAGCCAGATACTGCTCACACTTTCACTCAGAAGCATTTGGAAGCGGAAAATGTGAGATGGTTACCTAGGCAACCAGAGCTGGCCACAAGCGATTTGCTGAGTGATTCGCTTGTATCACGAAACAACTTGCATGTCAATTGAATTACTTGACGCTCATCACTTTCTGTGTGGACGCCACTTCAGAGACAGAGTGAGGAGGTCAGACATTTGGAACAAGGTCAGAGTAGAGATGCAGCTCCCATGCAATGAAAGGGACTAGCTGAGGTGGTCCAGGCATCTGTCTAGGATGCCTTCTAAATGTCTTCTAGAGGAGGTATTACAGGCATGCGCGGTCAGGAGGTGACCCAGGGGCAGACCCAGAACAAGCTGGAGGTGCTGGCTAGAAATGGCCTGTCATGTCTGCTTAAACATTAGCTCCTGCAACCTAATTTAATAGATGAATAGACAGATGGATGGATTGATGGATGGAAGGATGGATGAATGGATGGATGAAACTTTTAACATGGAAAAAATCTTTTCATCTTAACACAGTACTCAAGTGTTATGTAGGAGTCACATTGGAGGGAGGCTTGATGGAAGAGGGACGTATACTTTCAAAATCTTGCACACTGTTGATGGTTTATCTAATGTCGCATGGCCTACCTTTAAAGCACAATGAGATTTTAATGTCAGTAAAATGAGATTGAGACTTTAATCATTATAATTAAGATGATAAAGTATTTTTATGTCACTACATGCTTGGATTTAAATATACGAGTCTAATGTTTCTGAGTAACATTGGCATTATTCTCATTAGTACATACACATTACAAAGGTTTCTCATATACGGCGTTAGCTCACAATGACAATAAACAGTAAAATTTCAGAATCTTTTATTATAATATAATCTAAAATATAAAGTTTTTATCTAGCAACATCTTCTCAGTTTGCAATTTTTTTTCTCTGAATAATGCAATTGCCTTTCTCATGATGTCATTACTATATTTATCCATGTAACTCATAAAAAATTATTAGCATTTATTAACTCTGTCAAGGAGAGTATGTTTTACACTTGGTCATGTGTTGTTTCTTAGCAGGATTATACAAATATTAAATGTGAATTTCCATGAAATATTTACTAGCGGTGGGGTTTTGGACAAGGAAGACTCCAGTATATAGTGAACATGATCTGGATCAAATTCTGCATCACAAAATTGTTTAAAGAATTATTTAACACTGTGAGATAGGACTTTTGCTTCATATGGGGAATTGTTGGGTTTGGCAAAGAAGTTTGCATTCTGCAAGTGTTCCTGCTATAATGTTTTATTAAATGGTTAAAAAGCATAATTATTTCTCGATAAACCTCACAATAGATGAGCTTTAACAAGATTCCTGTCTTGAGCTTCCATAATTGTGACCCCAGCCGACAATATGAGTAAACAAAAGCTCAAAATCAGAGTGAGCATTTTCACGGTAATTTTTAAAGAAAAGAGCAGAACTTTTGCATGTAATACGTGGAATTATAACATGTATCTGACAAAGTGCATAAAACTGGCATGTGATACTTTTCTAGAAAAGTGAATAAAATCTCATTTGCAGAATTATAAAAGAAATATCTTCAGCCACTCAAACAATTATTAATAGAGGGGAAAAAAGGACAAGGACAGGTGAATTGTGATCCATGAAGAATGCATGTGGTTGATTTGTGAAATGTGTGTCATCTTTTTTCTTACATCTGGGCTAGCAGAGATATGATCAGGAAGAGATAATAAAAAGCTTTAGGCTGACAGTTTAAACATGTAATCAGTTTCCTGCCCCAGATCCTGTCTCTTGACACAGTGCACCTGTTGTGGGTCAGTAAGAAGAGGATAATCATCTGAGAGAGTAGCTTGTGTGCATGTGTGTCCTTCTTTCCTATTTGTATGAATATGAATAGATAGAAGTGATGATAGTGTAAAATAGGGAGGTGGGAGGGAGTGAGAGCCTGGAAGAGTGATGAAGAGTGCAAAGAAAGCTGGGAAAGCGAGGGAGCAGATAAAACCCTGACACTCCCTCACCTCTGATTTATAGCTCATTACCTCATAGGAATTAAACTCGCATTTCTCTGGCAACATACATCAATTATGGGCCTTTCCATAACAAAGAAGGCTGTGTCTCATTTCACCTCTAATGACTAAAGGTGTTCCATTTTATTCAAGTCATAAAGCATGATTACATACAGTGTTAAAGGATGGCATGTATGTTTTTCAGTTTTGCTATGTAATTAATTGTTTACATGTACAAAAAAAACACTGAGAATAATACATTTGTAAAGTAATGCTGTAGATATTAATCATAGAATACTAGCGTTTCCAATAAGCTTAAGGCTAATATAAACCAGAATTGTTTGTAAGTTGCACATCTGACATCCGCCTATAGTTACAGGTAGAATTCAAAAGCTTGATGTCATAAAGATGTCCCAACAGAGCTCACATGGCCATTATCACTTAAAAAAAATTTAAACAAACTATAAAAGCCTTGTTTTAATTAGCTTTTCTTGTGTTCCATATAGTACAGTATATATTAAATATCTCTACTTACATGGTAGGTGTGTTGAGTAGTATTGTTTCCTGAATTTGGTGTTAATCAAAAGAAGGAAACACTTTGTTTTTCTCCAGATTATTTCCACATTCATTTGTATCATCTGTCTTGTTAGTTCAATTATCCATTTATGAGTTCATGGTTCATGTTGTTTTGCTAGATGAAAGTTCGTCTGCCTACCTGAGTTAGATTGTGTGATTTATTTTCTTTTTTTTTTCTGTGCATGTTAGCGGAGGTGTAGCAGATTATCTTTTGGGGTTTTAGTTTTCTTATTGTGCGAGTATGAGTGTTGGTGCAGAATCCTGTATTTTTTGGTTTTCAGTTTCATTATTGCATGAGTGATGCATTACAGCCAATCGTGCCTGAGCTATACATAACAGCAAATCAGCAACATGTCATCAATGGGGTATGGACACCAGACAATCATCAAAGTCATATTCCATGCCTCTAGGGCTCTGCTCAGGTGCCCTGCTACTACTGTTAATAAAAATGATCATTTGTGCAGTTGGATTGAAAGCAAACAACAAAGTGTGATGTTCCTGTGGTCATTCATACTATTTTTTGACGTGATTTTTGAAAAATATATTTTTTCGATGTCGGAAATTCCCACTCAGATGTTTGTGAGTTTAATGTCATCTGGAAAGCCGCATAAACATGTATTAAGTCTGTAAAAATATGACAGTATCATTTTTGATACTTCAGTTCTATTGTTGTGCATTTCTGAGACATAATAGAAATCTGCACACACGCAAAATAATTGCCTCCTATTTTGTCCCTAAAATATTGTGTTTAAGGACTCTGATAATTGTGACTTGTTGTGATGACACTAAAAGTAAAATTAAATAAAAATGTATGCAAACATGTTTTTAGCTTTCTCGCTGCTCTTAAAATGTCCCTGTCACAGACATCCCTACATATCTCTATAAGTTTAAAATTGTGTTATTTTTTATTTATATCATGTTTCCATGGTGATTGCTAACTGTCACTTTGGTCATGTCAGTAATTTTTCCGGAGCATAAGCCTGCTGTTGCATTCTTAAATTCTGAAGAGTGCATTTCAGAAATGAAGACGGTGTAAATTGGCAAACCCAAAAATCTACTTACATTTCAATCAAAGGGGTGTGTAGGGGTGTGTGATGAGGGACAAAGTGAAGCAGACTTACTGTTACAAGAACCTAAACCTAACCTTAACCTGAAGTTAATTATGTTTCAATAACAGCAAATTTCATTATTTTTTTATCTCTTCCACAGCAAAATTTTGTAAATGTTTATAATCTTTCATTCAGTTATGATACATTATATAACACATTTTGCATATTTATTCACTTATAGTTACATTTTGCATTGTAAAGAAGACAACTGATTTATAATTTATGTTGCAACATTCCTCACCAGGTTTGCTTTCCTTCCTATTTCTTGAAGCTTCATTCCTTGAATGTTCAGGATATTTCATCCTGTATATGAATTACCTTTGTACATTACCTAAATACACATAAACCTCTGTGAAACAAGTTTCCTCTCCCTTATCACTTATATCATCACAGCTGTAAACAGTGGTTCTTTCATTATCCTCTCTTTCAAAGTGAATAAATACAGACTGCTGGGTCAGCAAATAAAATCCTCAAGACTGCTTCTTTTTAAAGACTCCATGTTAAAAATGTAAAAAAACCCAACATTTTTTACCACTGACTGTTCTGTTTATTCCACTCTTCACTGCATGTGTCTTATCAGGTTCAAACAGTCACTTGGCAGTTCAGTGTCAAAGGCTCTGGCTCAGCTTGGGAGTGAGACCAGATGTTCTCTTGTGTACAAGTGGATTGAGGGTGCTGCTGATTAATCTGAGGCTCTCTAGAAGTGAGTAAATATGTGAGGGCAGCATATGATACAAACTGATAAATTTTCAATTTATGACAAGTGTAGTGATGGTGGAAATCAACAACAAATACTGAATTAACATTAACTGATTCAATTAGAAGAATTTAAAAAAAACTTTTTTTTAAACTTTTTTAAATTAAAAAAAAGCAGATAAATGAAATGAACCAAAGCAGTGCACCAGACGGAGCATTCACTTCTGTTACACATTTTCACACATTTTATCCCCCCCATTAAACACACACTCATACATTACAATCACCAGAAATGGCCCACCACACACTCTCTATAATGGCTCATCTAGTCATATATCATTCTGATAAAACTGGTTCAAGCTGACTTGAACAATTTGGTAATTCTTACAGTACAAGCCCCATTTTACAACCATGATAAGCAGAAAAGCATTTCAAAATGCACAGCACGTCAAACCTTCAGGCAGACTAGCTACAAAACCTGGAGATCATTTTGGGTTCCACCTATCAGCCAAGATTTTGCCAGCCAAGATTCTGGAAGCGCCACGCTTGTCCTTGATGGACAGGAATGGATCCCAATGTGATTTTCTGCTGTTCCTGAAAATTACCAAAAGGACATAATACTCCATTCATCACAAAGAACAGATATAAGTTGGGTTATTGCCCTGTTCCCAGCTCTAGCACCACCCTGATTTATCTTCTACTAGAATCAATCTAGAGTTCGACTTTCCTCAGTGAATAAAATGTAGTAAGAGAAATTGCCAGACTATCCCTTTCCACATACACGCACAGTTCCATGTACTAACACCACACTGTAATCGCCTCCTTGCCTATGACTGTGTGTCTCAAAATGGCCACACAAGATCCATTTCACTGCTCATAAAAACAGTTTGGATGCCATTAATAAGTAGTGAGACAGAGGGGAAATACAATGCAGGCAACTTTGCAATGCAACAGCTCATGGGTCATAAATTGCAGTACCAAGGGGTCAGATATGACTCCTACATCAGCCCCTGCTGAGGAAAACACTGAACTATGAGGATTAATCACAGATATATTGCACTAATGCCTCTGGCAGACCAAACAATACCTCTCAGCTCAGCACAGCTTAAAGTGCTGCTGAAATCAAAACGCAGGGACTGAGAGCTTTTAAAAATTCATAGCTGTAACTACATTTGCGTGAGTCATTAAAACATAACAGCGTGTTTCATTTTGATTAATTAGACATGCTTAGCTGTGTTATTAAATCAGTCAAGGTGCTTATTATGAGACACCCATGTCTGAGATTTGAGCATTTCATATGTTTCTTTACACTAGAAAAGACTGCATTCCTTTTTTATGATTCTTTTTGATGAAAAAAGCCATTACAATTGATTTTGCAGAAGCTACCACACATTATGGCAAGTTTGGATACAAATTGGGTTTTTACTTTTATTAAAGTACTGTATTAGACTCTTAAATGTGTACAAACCAACAAACTAGACACAAACACAACCCAACTCCAAAACGGTTGGAAAGGTAAGTGTTACTACAAAAAAATAGCTAAAGCAACATTTTGGAACTATTTTGCAACTGGCAATAGGTCAGCAACATAGTTGCATGTGAGAAGAGGTTAATAAATCTGCACAAAAACTCTGCCTTCAAATTCAGAACAATATTCTGCAAAATTTTGAATATTTTATTATCTACAGTACATAATAGGCATATAAATCAGAGCACCGGACATCAATGTACAAGCAACAATCAAGCAATATCCAACAAACTAATTTAAAAAAATTAAAGGAAATGTGAAAACAGACCATTCACTTCAATGGCCACTTTCTTACCCAACATCTCATGATTTGTGTTGAATCGGGTTTACGTGGTATGAGAAATCCTTTATTGCATTTTTTTCACCTGACACCCGTCGAGCCATGGCAGCCTTCAGAAATCGTTTCCAAGGAGATGTATAGACAATGCCACCATTTCAAGAATATTAACTTTAAAACATGATATTTATTAACTGTATTGAATGAAGTTTCTTGTGTGCAAATAATAACTACATTATTTTTTACTTTTTTTCCATTTACTGTTGAAATATATACAGTATAAATATTTCTGGAAGGGTTTCTGAGCATTGCTTTTCATGAGAGAATCATGCCTGTTTTTAATGTAATGCTGCCAAAAACTGCATTTGTGACCCATCACATTGTATCAGATATTAGGTTGCACAGGTCAGTTTTTATGAGAAAGAAAAAGGCTGCAGCCCAAAAAAGAAAAGAAACAGTTGTCTGAAATAAGCCTGCAAAGAAAACAAAGACATACACTTGGTTAGCTTGCAAGGTTAGCTTTTGGCATGTTCGGTTCAGGTAGGCATCACCGCCTTTATAACTGATCATGCCCACTCTTCTTTTTGTCATTGCCAGCTGTCTGGAGAAAACAGTAGGAATGTAATTATTACACCCATTCATAGGCCACTCAAACTTGATTGGTCAGTTTAAGATTAATTTCACCAGTATGAAAAAAATGCAGATTTTCTGCATCTGACAAAAAGTTTTTTTGTTTGTTTTGTTTTGTAATTTTTGTTCATCAACCTTTTCACAGTTTTTGATAGTACAAATCTGCAAAATATTGAAAATAACTTTTAGAATAATTTGATGTATTTTACTAATTTTATTGCGTTATTCTGAATATAGAGTGTTTTTTGAAGTCTATTGGTTCTTTACATTCTAACCTGTTTATCTCAAAATTTTCCAATTTGAAATCTGATAAAAGTTGCTCATAGTAAGCTTACATGAATTTACTGATTTTTCTATCATTTTTAATTTTTTGTCTAAATTTATGTCAATTTATGTAGATTATTTACAGTAGTACAGATTTTATTGAGCTGTTAATATAAATGTGTAAAATAATGAAGTTTTCTAGTTAGTTTGTCGAAATAAATTGTTCCAGATCTGAAAACATCTGTGATAGTAATTATTATTATTATTGACTTTATATACATGCATTAATACATACACACATATACATGAGCAGTGAACTAAAACCCACCAAAACCTGCACTCTTCATTCACACCCATCTTCATAGAACTTAGTAGCACTACCCAAATGCCCCTAGTCTCTCATCTGCACCGTCCATACGGTTATAATCTAGTGCATGTTAGGACTGCAGGCCAAGTGAAATTAAACCAAAGACCTTTAAAATCAATTACCCACTGTTCAGGGCCAATTCTTCACTCCTACTCTGGACATGCCTGCCGGTCCAAGAGCACATCCTCCCTGTCACTCACTGCGTCTCCCAGCAGACTTCAAAATTGAATAACCAGGGCCCTTTGACTTATTGATTAGTCTTTTCATCTGGAATCATTATTATTCCCAGACACACAGGCACAATCTGACGCCATGCCAGAAGCGTGTTTCAGGCAAAAGGGCTTAAGAAAGTAAAAATAAAAGTTAGCTCAACCACTTAAATTGCAAATCCACAAACGTGCTTCTTTCAAAATTTCTAACCATAGAGACACAAAATTACGGCTGCATTTATTAATATTGGTTTAGTGTGTCGCAGTGTAAATAAAATGTAGCATGAAGTATTCTCTTTTATCCTACAAAGGTGGAAAGAAAGGTTGAAAGAACTAAAAATGTTTAGTTTAATTATGTTACCTTTTTAAAGTGCAGGTAAGGAAAAATTTATATTGCACAAACCTAATCTGGGCTTTCTGGCCACAGGGACATTTCTTAGGGAGATTGGAGACAGTGTGGGTACATTACAGGCACAATATTAATATTGAACATCAAATTCCTTTATACTGAACAACAGATCCCAACAACGATATGATTTTGTTCATTTTGCTGCTCTAACCAACATTATCGGTGCAATAGACTGCACAGATGTGCACATCCTCTCCTGATGCACTGCCATACATGAACACAAACAGTACTACCTAATTAAAGTCCATCTCATCTGCATCTCCCTGAAATCCAGTCTGCCTTTTCCCAGGAGGAACACACAATTCATATATTTCACAGAACAGTTCTGTGGGTATGCGCTTGGAACAATAGCTCGGTAAGCATCTTTGTGTTAATTTAACTTCTAACATGAATAAAGGCTTTTGTTCTTACAGTATTGTGCTGCATTAAAAGATTGGGAAAACATGCTGGATGTGTTTAGATACTGTATATCAATTTAACAATATACATGTCATACAGTATATAAAACATAAAGCCAGTGAAAAGCTGCTTTACACACCAGAGAAGGTGAGTATCAGATAGCGGTTGCCAGCATCTCACCTGTTTTTGCAGTTTTTTTTTCTTGGCCTCTAATTTCGAGTCAAACCACTCCTTTGTTTCTTCACTATTTATGGTACTGAATATATTTATGTGCACAAAAGCCCACAGGGGATTAGGGGCATTCACTTCTACTAATTAGAGCAATTGGTACGCATTTTTAATTGACTAAGACAATGGAATTCACCAATCTAGGAACACAGCTGCAAAAAAATCCAAGGTTTAAGAACACAGATATGAACCTGACGTAGACTTTTCTTATGAATTTTCTGAAATTTAAGAAAAAAAACTTTTTTTCCTAAATCCCTATATAGACAACCAGATTGCACTGTTTGTGTTGTATGTACTAATGAATAATTTAAACTGCACACAAATCACTTAGCATGTTTATACATAAGTTTACAAGATCAAAATTTACTGCAGCACAATAGCGATTTGGTTTCTGTAATACTTAAGGTTTACTATAAACTGCCAAGGAGTTGTTTATAATTTAATTTATAGTCTATTGTATGCATTTACGGTATTTATTGACCTTGTAGTGCTGGTGACTGTGTTACTTTAATATTTTTAAATGCATGACATTTGTTTTTGATGAAAAAATGACAGCAAAGTTTTCCGTTTCTCTTTTTTCTTTCTTTCTTTCTTTTTTTTGTCAGTTCTGCAAGTAAGTGCACCCAGGGCAACAATGAGGTCTCCCCAAAAATTCTGGAAGTTCACTTTCTGACATATTGTTCCATTAACTCTGAATAACTAACATAATTCCTTTATTCTTCTTGCACCTTTGTCACACTGGACGTGTTCTCACTGATGGCCAAGATAAGTTCTCAATGCTTCACTGTGATCTGTTTGATATGTATGCATGAAACCTCTTCTGAATCTTAACAACTGAGACATGTCAGGACCTCTATTTAAACATAAGGATGAAATTACAAGCCCTGGACCTGCTAATATTACATTACTGCGGTAAAACAGATCAACATACCAGTGAGTGTAAATATGGAATTGAGGACCATTATTATGATATCTCTTTTATAACAATCTCTGTTCTGTACTCGATTGGGGACAAAAGCTAGATAACCACTAACGCATCTCTTCTATCCAGTGCGAGTGGGAGAAGTGCACTCTGAGAGTGCGATGAGAGGCGGAGTCATTTTATTAGGATCATATAACAGGCTCTGACAGATTAATGCCTGCAGCATTCATGCCAACATCACGCAGCGGTGAACTCAGGAATCTCTGACATCTGGGCTCCCCCACTGCCAATGCCTCAACACACACACAAAAATTATAATAATAAAATAGATTTAGAGCATTAATATGTAGCTGCCAAATATTCTGCAAAATATCTCTACATTTTTGAAATTACACTTTTTTTCTAGAAAGGCTATAGACTTGTTTCTGTAAATCAATCAAGCCTACAGCATATGGTATAGAAACCTGTGGACTGGAGCCTGCTTCTATCTGACTGATTTATAGGGAAGTTATAGAAATTTTATACATCACCCAGTTCATACAACATTTATTTGCTCTTTTTACAAAAATGCTTTAAATGCTACAAAATCAAACACCTCATAATTCAGTTTCTTTTCTGTGGTCACAGCAAAGTAATTATTAATTCAGTGTGGAAATAGAGCTAATAATATATAAAATACAACTGGATAATGAGTTAAAGCAATATTTATGGAAATATTTAGGAAAAACAAAAATCATTAGAAAAACTTGGACTTTCAGAAGTACACCTTTGTTTGCACCGCTTTACTCCATTCATAATAAAACCTTCACAGTTGAAGCATCTGCCAACCAAGACAAATTATTTTAAATTTAGACTCAAACCACTGCCTGGTGATTTTATGCCTCAGTGTGGTATACAAAGCTTTCTCAAGCAAGGGATGCATAAGAAGCCTCGATGGCCATCACCTTTGACTGCCAATTCTAATCAGTTAAGCCTTGAATCCAAGCTGATGTTTGGACCAAATTTATAAAAACTCCCCCAAGATCTGCAACCTGCAACCCATGACCTTGGACCTGCATTCAAAAGCAAGGAAAGAACATGAAGCAGCAATTACCTTGACTTTTAACCAATGACCCCCTCAAAGCCTATTAGTTCATCTATGAGGCAGAATGGACATAAAAGCAATATTTCAAGAAAATCCCTCAGTGTTCATGAGATGTTTCGTTCACAAAAATGTCCCGTATGAGGCATGCGGTGGCCTTAACCCTTTACCTCCAATCCTTAATTCAAGGTGGGAATTTGTGCAAAGTTTAAAGTATATCCAAAACTTGCTTGAGATAACACATTCACAAGAATGGCCTTGAGACAGGGGATAAATGTTAGTTATTCTAGTAAATATCACAGAACATTCTAGCAAGACCTTTCATGGTTGCAGTAGTTTGCATAGTAATTTACATTCTGTTCACTTAATTAATACTGAAAACCTTGGGCTCCCAAATGGCACAACAGAAAAGGGTTTGCTAGGAGTCCATTAGAGCTAACTGACATCACACTGTAAGCCCTCAGCATGGAGTAGCACGTCTGGAAGCCAACATATCTCAAAAACCAGAAAATCATTGTTGAAGGTTAAATTAAGTCTTATATTCATTTAACACCCCCACCCCTAACCCCACCCCAGGCTTATTTACATTTCTCCTATCTTTTCATGCATACTTTTCAAAAGTAAAGCAGTCTCACCCAGATGATACAGAATAAGGTTCCTCAAAGCCTTTACTTCCACTAGTTGGTTGACAGTACAAAAATAAATAAATAAATAAAAAATAACAATAAAAATACAACAAAACCGAGACTGACACTAATGCAATTTTTGTGTTTTCTTCCTTTTTTGTTTGTTCCTTCTGTTAATTTGCTTTTATTGGAATTTTTACTGTTCTTTGTCTAATGCTGTCTCAGAATGAAAACGTAATGAATAACTGTAACATAGCGTGTTCTCCTAACCACAAGCTTATGACGAAAAAGAAAAAAATGAGTCAACTCCCAAAAGTTATTTCTGAAGACAAATTTAGATTTAAAACCCCCTTTTAAAGAAACCATCATCGTGTGCCTCGTAACAGCTCTTTTTACAGTCCATGTAGCACATCTGGGAGATAAACAACCGTTTTTCAGCTTCTGAGATTTCAACCCACTGAGTCATCTAAGCTCTGCTTTATCAAACAGCCTCGTCAGCAGGGAACCACACCTGAGTGCTGCTTGTGCCTGTCAGCTACAGAAGACACGGATAGAGCGATGGTGGTGGGACATGTGATCTGCTGTGTCATCACATGATAAATGGGGTTATGTGAAGATGGAGAGTTATGTACTGTAAAAGGCAGCACTGAGGATAAGTAACTTGACTCTTCATGTGGTGTTTTAAGAAACTGCATGACAAGAACGCAAAGTGGCCCATCAGTTCCTTGAAAAATGTTAAAATCTTTTAAACTTTAATGAGTGGTGTGTGACCAGTCTGGTTTGGTTTGTGCCATGTCAGGTAATAGGCAAGACAAACAGCATACAAAACATATCAGGCATAAAAAAATGCTGTGTTTCCCCTAACTTAACCGAGTTAAGGGGGAAAAAATGACTAAAACCGACCGACCTATCAGTTTTGTGACCAATCAGATTTTTTTATGCGTTGAGGTGCTTGCCAGCTGTTTTTTTTTTGTTGTTGTTGTTGTTGTTTACGTGACATTCACCTTTGGAGTTAGCATGAGCACTTCATATTTAATAGTGACTTGCAGAATCAGCCAGTAAAAATGAGTTTTATTGTGCAGCCAGTTGCAACACTATATTCTATTTGCTAATTTCGTTTGGGCCAATACGTTTAGAATAATCTAGACTGTGCGCTCTGCACAACACATCGTGTAGGGAAAAGCGAGCCAAGGTCTGCTCAATCAAGATGCTACAAGAGTTACCAAAGCAGAAGAAGCTGCCTGAAGATTTGGGTCATTTTAAAAGATACTACCATAATTGTGCTAGTAGCATGTGGTGCTCATTTAAGTTGATGATGGTTCCTTGTATACAAATCATCACTTGAGAGTTTGACTAAGAGCAACTTATTGTTCACATTTACAAATACAGAATAATTACGTTTTTGAACACTTGAGTTCTGACATAAATTCATTCATGGTATTTAGGGTATAACACACTGTCTGTTGTCATGGTGTTTATGGGTAGTTTTTGGGAAGAGTCTTCAGTGTCAGCAATTTCGAACAGTCAGAAATGTTTTCCAACACAGTCTTGAGAGCCAAGGACTTTTACATTTCTTTCGAGAAAATGAAAGGAAAAGCATTAGAGAACTGAGTTAGGCGCCCATAAATGTCAGAGACCACCTTGTTTCGCCAGTTCCTGTCCATTCTGGCTACGCATCATTACGAATGCTTATGGGCCACTGTTGAAGAAACTGATTTCCAAAATCCTTCTGTGAAAACTTACCACTAGGGGTAACCTCACCTATCTCCATTAAGAGATCCACCTCAAGAAGTTTGGCAATGTCATGGGGCATGCTTGCTGTAGAAACATTGTGTGCAGTTTCTTGGCTATGACTGAAGATCAATCTAAAGTCCTCACATCCATCCATCCATCCATGAATCCATCCCTCCATTCATCCATCTATCCAACCATTCACCCATCCATCCTTTATACTGCTAATCACCTTTTTTCTTAAATGATAATCTGTAATATCTTATTTAATGTTTTATCACAGTTTACAGAGGAATAAAACACTTCTTTTTGTGGGATATACAGTGATTGTGCTTTGCATATCATTGTTTATTCCTTATGTAAGTCAGCCTTGTTGAGTTGCCAACACAACTGTTTCAGGCATAATTTAAAATGATGCTAAAAAGGCAACCCTAATGAGAACTACACAATTCCAGCTTTGTTTCAGCAGTGCATGCCACACACCAAGATCCCCAGATGACCCACAGACAGCAGAAAAACAGCAGAAGTATGTTTAACTGTTAGACTCCATTTATCTACATGCACACTACAGCCTGTGCAGGGGGGATAGCAGCAAACATGCAGAGACTCCTGGGTTTTACACCTCTCGCTTAAGTGCTGCACTCTGGAGCCAACAAGTAACCTCGCCAGCACAAAATAACCACACACAGTAAGCAAGTCCTACTTGACAAGTTGACCGATTGTGCCCTCTCATCAATAGGAAAGAAGTCAGGCAGAGTTTACACACCACTGAACATTTTTTCCCCCCACTTAACAAAAAAATAACATCCAGATATATCAAAATAATGATTAAATGTCATGGTTGCGTGTGATCACATGCAATTTAAAAGATAATAAATGACCAAATTACCAAAATACCTGACCTGCAACCAATAAATCTGTCACACCAATTTCATATATAGGGCAGTGGTGGTTTAGTGGTTAAGGGGATGGGTTACTTACCCAAAGGTCAACGGTTCAATCCCCCCTATCACCA
>JBCNYG010000023.1:11815235-11827740 GCA_039654305.1 Porochilus rendahli | reverse complement strand
GGCCTTCAGTCTTTGCCACGGCCTGACACTGGTGTACAGATGACAGTGCGTCATACCCGGTCTGTGAAAGCTAGAAGTGCCGCCAGCTGGTTCCACTAGCAAAACAGTTTCTTTAGACTCATTTCAGGAAAAGCAACAAAATATAGAATTAATTACAATTAATAAAATTATTTGATAGTAAGAAAGTTTTTTTTTTTTTAAGAACATTAAAGGCATGTCCTGTGCAAAGTATACTCTATGCATGGTCAACTTCATGGTTTTTGAAAAACATCACTATTAAACACAACTTAAAAGTAATTTTTTTGCCAAAACCAAACTGTAATTACTCATTTCTCAATTTTACTCCAATGGGGTACAAAAGTGTTTGAACTTGCAGGGCGAGTTTCCAAATCCTCCATTGACTTTCAATCAATGAAATACCCAAACAATGCTGAAGTTTGTGTACACACAATTCAGTGAAGCTCACTTTGGATGAGTTAAATGCAGAGGCAATAATTTTTTCTTGCGGGATTAATACAGCATTCTGTAAGTTGTGTCTGCTAAATGCTGGAAATGTAATGTACTTACCAGTCAAGCAAAAATCCAGCTGTGTCTGAATGTGTTTGAAGATTTCTTTCTTCTCTTAGTGCCTGCCACTTTTGCCAATGATCTGGGATATAAATCCTCAACTTCTGTCATTCCTTGTCATGTTTACGTCCTGCTCTTTTCCGTTCAGACTCAATTTTGAAGACTCACCTTCTGCAAACCTTCAGTTTGACTCTCTTTCTAGTGCCAATTTTATTACATGATTCGCTTTCCGAAACAGGTTTTTGTGTACACAAACGCAAAATTCTACATTTTACATTCTACATTCAAAATTTAACATTGCTTAGCTCTTATTCGGAGAGAAAAAAAATCATGATATCTTGCACTTCGAACTTCATGCATTTTTTTTTTCTTGTGCAGGACATGCCTTTAAGAACAAATGTCTAGCTAGCATCATGCTAACTGGCTGTCTGGTATTTTTGTAATTATATAGTAATATATAAGAACATAATATACATATTTTTTCATTAAAATGTCAATATATAAAAAAATACTTTATTCATTTCAATCCAGAGCAGAAAATAAAGCAGCTATTCTGCTCCTGCACGTCATGTATGACTAATAGTCCACTTGGCTTAAAGCCTTGCGAGCTATGAGCTCATAATTGATCAAACACGACTCATGATCACAGAATAACTGTTAAATGTATATATTTTGTGTTAAGTATTTTCTGATAAGAATTTAGACTTTCAATTTAATACGATTATACACGAAACATTGCTAAAGGCAGCTTTACAGAGGTATAAAACTTCTGCATATAAATTTCAGTCATATGAATTTAGCTATATGAAAAAAAAATCAACTCAACGGAAGGTACTCTGTGATAGGAACCTAAAAAATATAGTAGCTATACTGAAAAATGTGTGCTGCTCTGTATATAAAGACGTTTTTGATGTGTAAAGATTTATAAATACATTTTAAAAGTCTTCACAGGTGGATGCACAATGGTGCATCAGTGAGCCCCAGTATATTTGAATACCCATGGTCATCTTCACTCCTTGAAGAGCTCTGCCTTGTCAGCATTCTACTTTCTCCAGAACAGAAGCAAATGCAAAGCAGGTGTTTAGCTTCAGGATTACAAAGGCATACCAGACAGTTGTTCGTGTTTGTTCCTGTTCTTAAATGATATCGATTTTGGTGGGTTTTTTTTTTTTCTAATTTAAGAAGGACTATATGTGCACGGAAATCAGATCTTGTGTCTAAAGTGAAGCTAACACAAATCTAGGGTTCCTGCTGGCCTGCTGCAGTATTTTCAGTGCAGCCTATTCCCATGTTGTCACTCTGTTTCAGGGTGAAGAGGAAACTGGAAGTAGGTTGCAGATTTCCTGCCCTTTATTGAAATCGCAACATAGATCAGAATCACACTACAAACAGTAGGCAAACAAAGGTTAAAGTGATCATACACACACTTCACTATAGGCATGGCAGAATCATTCATTAATTTTCTAAGCTGCTTAATCCTAATTAGGGTCACTGGAAGGCGAGCGCCTATCTCAGCCAACTCTGGGCGAGGGCTGAGTACACCTTGGGCAGCTCGCCAGCCCATCACAGGGCCAACACTCACACAAGCATTTACACTCACACTCACATTTAGGGGCGATTTGGAACAGCCAATAAACCTTGTGTGCATGTTTTTGGACTGTGGGAGAAAACCGGAGTACATAGAGGACACCCACACAAGCACAGGGAGAACATGCAAACTCCACACAGAAACGGCCGAGCTGGGAATTGAACCCAAGCCTTCCTGCTGTGAGGAGGATGTGCTCATGGCAGAATCAAAATACGTAATACAGCTCATACACAGTTGATCAGCTTCAGAGGTGAGGCACAAAGACATAAGCGTAAGGACAAGCAAAGCTCAAACACTGAAATACTACCGCTCTATAAGCACTGACAAAAACACAGATACACTTGACCATGAACTTGTATGTATTAATACAAACTGGCATGTAATCAGCAAAAGTGCTGATATGTGTGCTAAGAACACATGATCTTAAAGTTAGAAATCCTATAACTGTGAGCGCTGGAGAGCATGCTGACAAGAAACAACAACTTTACAACAACCTTTTTTTTCCTAAATTGTCTTTTCATGTACAGTGTCTAATTCAAACATAGTTTTTCTTATAAAAAGTTTTTCTTATACTGATATTTGCACTTTTTTTGTCTGTAATGTGCACACTTAGTTTTGCAAATGTACAATATGATTGAGGGGTGCTGGGGGGGTGGTCTATAGAATAAGACCAACTGATAGCATAGTGACCGATCCCATATAAAGTCGATGATTTAAAGTAATACTTTACCAGGTTAATTTACAACATCATGTGAGGTAAACATTCTTTTTGCTGTTGTTTATTTGACAATGTAATATAGTGTTATATATATCTACCCTCGCCCAGAGTCGGCTGAGATGGGCACCAGCCTCCCTAATTAGGAATAAGCGGTTCAGAAAATGAATGAATTAATTAATTATTCAAAAGGTCTTTAATGTAAAATGGCATTTTGAATCACATGAATTTAATTAAACCATGTCATTATAAGATAAATAAGTTTGAATTTTAATGCATTGCAATTTATGACAAATTTAAATACTCCCACAACATTAATTGAAGGACTGAGTACCAGAATAGTCCAACCAACAGAAAGCTGTTTAAAAGGAAAAATCACATAAAAGTCATAAGGAAGATGAAGGGACCATTCTCGTACACATAGACCTTATCAGTTTTTTTGTGGGTTAGACCACTGTGGATCTCAGCCCTTCAATTACAATTTAATTTTCTTTTTTATACCTAAATTTTAATAATACTTAAAGGTATATTTTGACTAAAGGTCCAGCGTCCAAAATTCAAAAAACAAATATTCACCATCATAAAATACACCTCCAAACTATTCAGTTGTTCAAAAACCTTGCACAATGTTTAGAGGGTAATATTCAACTCATTACTTTTGAAGTTCATAAATAAAAGCTGCCAAAAATTCAGCTGTAAAAATTTAGGTCAGAATTGAGGTCTTCACATCCAGGTACATAGGAAGAGTAATGGATTGCTGATGCTGATTCCCAGTGTGCACATGTACAGTTGTCAGAAAATTTTTATAAAGACCACAGGATGAATTCAGTGTTTTATGCATTCAACAACAATAATTTTTCTCTCAATTGTTGAATTACTTTTCAGGGGAGGTTTTTTGTTCGGTTGTTTTTTTTTTTTTGACAAATTAGTTGGCATTCATTGTAACTTTACAGAAGTGACCTTCTGTTGTTGTCAATAGCTAGCCAGCCTTCCTATTTTACATCTCACAACTTGTCAGTGTGCCAGTTTGAAGCCATAACTTGTGTCGAATGCACCATTTATTTTAAAAGAACATCACTGTAATTTTGAGACAAATAAAGAGAATGGCTGGGCAGTGGTGGCCTAGTGGTTAAGGTGCTGGATTAATGATCCCAAGATCGGGGGTTCGAGCGGGTTGTCACTGCTGTCCCCCCAGTGCAGCTAACTTGGTTATCAAATGCCGGCCATGTCTCTCACTGTCTGTGGTGAGAGGAATTTTAAAAAACCATCGCTGATTTTCGTCAAGAGTAGCTGCATAGCCATCAGCGTGTTTATGCCCTGCGATGGCCTGGCGAGCTGTCCAGGGTGTACTCTGCCCTCGCCCAGAGTTGGTAGCCAGCCTCCCAGTGACCCTAATTGGGATTAAGCGGTTCAGAAAATGAATGAATGAATTATATGGAATGACCACAGAACCAGTTTGTTCTTGTGGTTATGTTATAGCAGTCGGTACAGTCACCAAAAACAGTCATTCCCTCACCTGGGTGGGGGGAGGCAACTTGTCATGCTACTAGAAATGTAAAATGTATGAATTTCTCTCTCTTCAAGAAAGTGCTCCTGTATTAGAAACTGGTTGCAGATTTACCTCTGAATTTTCAGACTCGTCATAAATTCATTCATTCATATTCTAAACCACTTAATCCTAATTAGGGTCACAGGGAGGCTGGTGCCTCTCTCAGCTGACTATGGGCGAACTCGGGGTACACACTTGCCAGGCCACTACAGGGCCTTCCATCATAAATGTTAGAGTGAAAATGCATGGGATTTTAGAAGGTGCTATTAAACAATCTGGAGCTGAGGTTATAAAATAAAGCAACAGCTCCTGATTTTTTTCCAGTTCTCAGATGGAATTATTCTTTAAGTTTCCTTTAAGATGTTCAGAACATAAAGAACAGTATCCTAGAAAATGAAAATAACTAATGCGTTTTCACACTGGAGTGTGTGTGTGTGTGTGTGTGTGTGTGTGTGTGTGCGCTTTTCTTCCCAAGCAGCATAACATTGCATGGTAGTAAGTGTTGCTAATTTAAATTCAAAACATATTTTACAGATAACCAGGTGCTGGAGTTTGGGAGGCTTGTCAGCACATCCAACACATACGAAGAGCTCGATGCCAAAGACCAGAAAAACCCAGTGACCATCAGCACAGACAGACCACTTCTGTGGACTATGGGTATTAAAACAGAATAAACAATTTTGAAATGGACAGACATGTGCCTTATAACGACCAGATAACACAAATCATTTTTTATTTGATTTATTCAAATAAACAAACAAGCAAAAAAAAAAAAAAAAAAAAAAAAAAAAAACCTTTAAAGCTACACATTCAGTCCCAGTTCCTCATCCTGCACAGTTCCAATGTCCAAGTTTATAAATGTTGAGGATTCAGCCACCACTGAAAAAGGAATGTAAAATTATGTTCACTGGACAGAATCAACATTTCACATTTTTCGATGTATAAAAGGTTTTGAATAATATAAATATCAGCACCTCCTGATACGTTCTGCAAGTCTTAGACAATACATTTCATACAAATATAAAGATAACAAATAGCACCCATCCTTCCAATTTGATTATTTGTACATTGTATATATAGTTACATTTTGAGGAGACCATGATGAACATGTTTACACCTACTTTGGTGAAATAATTCACCTTCCAGCATTAAAAATTGAGCACTGAAACAATATCTAAAGCACTGATTTCTAATGCACAACATTTCAAATAAAGATGAAATGTATGAAGCACAGCAGGCCTGTTATCTAATTACAGGAAAACTTACACAATGATGTTGTTGATGGGGATGTGGATGAGTTTGACAAAGAATCCGATAAATCCCATGATAGCGAACCCAATTGCTGTGGCCATCGCAATCTTCTGAAATTCTAAAAATAGAAAAAGAAAACGCATGATTAAACACGCGATCTATTGGCAATCTGACAAGTTCTCCTCACCCTACTTTTGGATGACGTGACATTACAACTGAAAAGGTAAATAAATGTAAAGCTAGAAAGCAGTTTACTACACTGAGAAAAGAAACTTCTTTGCTTTATTTATTACTTAATATTATTTCTGCTATGCATGTGTTTGTTGTCCTCTAAGACTAAAGCTGCATCCTCACCGGAAGCAGCGAGACACATGACAATGCAAAGTCAATGAAGAGCAGCGAAATGATCGAGAGGCAAAATTCCCTCCAATGACGTGAAATGGGCAACACCACTTGAGAGGTTACCAATCAGAGCTTAAAAATACTGTTGATTGTCACCAAACATTTAATTCCCTAAAACGTTCTCCCATAGACTGCATAAAACAGGCAATTTCACACACACTTCAGCAGCAAAAAGATTTGGGTGTCGTTCATCACTCCCTGTGTGGATGCAGCTTTGCTGATAAAACAGAACAGATTAGTGAAATGGTGAACTGTCTTGAGAGAAAAATCAAAGAGCCTGGAGGAAACCTCAGTATAAAAGTTGAACTGCATGGACGCAACAGACATATGAATGAATAATAGACTGGATAAACCATGATCTTGTGTGTCAGCGCTGACCAACAGACCTTTTCTGTCTGGTTTTGTGCATCTTTTCACAAGTCTGATGGAGTCCTTGATAAACTGGCGGCCAGGTTCGACAAACTGCATAACCTGATCCATGTTGGGTTTCTGGCTGAGGAGGAAGAGGAAATATGCACACATCAATATTTTAATCAATCTTTCCAAAACACAAAAAGTGATGAAGAGGCAGTTAGAAGGGCACAGACAGAGAACATTAAGACAAATAAGAAACTTCTCATTATCTTAGTTACTTGGAAAAACCCGTTTAAGCTACAAGTACAGACTTGTAAATAGGCTAGTTAGAAGTAGTCTTAATTCTACATCCCCCATTTTTCCTGTGAACTAGATCCTCTTTATCATGAAAAAGTTATTTGAAATGTGGTAGTAGAACGCTGGACCGAGGGAATATCTAAAGCCAAACAACTCAAATAAACTGATGTACTCCTAATAAAGCTAGCAATGGTGCTAATGCTATTTACGTAACCAATGTTGTTGTTAAACATAATATTGCTTCTCATTTTAAACATACTTCACTAAAATATACTTACAAAATAATGTTACAGTGAAAATAAATACCAACACTTACCTAGGATATTGATAAAGTAGCGTTACAACGACCCTTGGACAATTTTAACGAAAAGCCACGTCGAGTTGAAAACAACCAAAAGGGCTGACGTTGCATACAAATGCGCACGCGCAAAACCATCCCCCCGTCCTCAGAACTCCAATTGGCCGATATAAAACGTCATATGAGGTACTGACCAATCGGAGTATAGAAGGCGGGATCGTTCAAACGACTCCTTTCAGTGAGTCACTGCTGATCATTTCACTCCCCAAATACAATACTGATTCTCATTCACTCGTTTTCCGAAATGCTGAAGCCTGTCTCAGCCAACACTGGGCGAAGACCTGAACAGCTCGCCAGACCATCGCAAGGAAAGCGCACTCAACCATTACAGTTACACCTAGGGGCCAATTTGGGGCAGTCAATTAGCCTGATGTTTTTATACTGTGGGAGGAAACCAGACAACCTGGAGGAAACTCACTCAAGTAGAGGGAGAGCAAGCAAACTCCACACAGAAACACCCTCTTCAAGAACGGGACTCAAACCCAGGACCTTCTTGCTGTGAGGCGGATGTGCTAACCACTCCACCACCACACCAAAAAGTAATAGGCATTTACATATGTAATGGTGTAAAACCACATTCTTGTGAAGTGCAGATTACTTACGTTGTTTATACTAAACACTGAAGAGTAGGGACAAAAGTTCTGTTAGCTTCACAGTACTATTAGCTTCAAGTGTGCAGAGCTCACCTGACCTGTGGCTGTAATGGGTAAAACATGTAATGCATATGACATTCAACTTGTCCTAGATTACTGCAACTCACACCTGACAGGTATGCATTTGAGTGACACTCGACCTCTGCTACTGATCTAGCATGCTGTGGCAGAGCTTGTCAACCTTCCCAAGTAATCACACACCTCCATACTTCTACTGCTTGCAGTAGATTCATGTGCACCCTATTACCTCAAAGCTCTTATCACACCCCGTACTGCACTGCATTCTCTCCTTCTAAAACTGTTGACTGGTGCCTCCTATCAACTGACAAGACAAATATGCATCTAAACTCTTCTCTGTTCTGACACTGAGGTGGTGGAATGAACTTCCTCTAGACGTCCAGATAGCTGAGTCACTGGGTGTTTTCAAACGATGGTTGAAAACCCACCTTTTTTGGAAGTACTTGGATTAGCATTATGTTACAGACACAGACAACACCCACACACAACACCTACCCACTGAGTTTTAACTGATGATGTAATATTTAGCCTGTGTCCTGGTGAACTAATATCAGAATGTATTCATTAATACTGTGTTTTGAGCTGTGAGGCTCTGAAAAGGGCATCTCCCGAATGCTGTACATGTAAAAGTAAGTTATAAAAATATTGTTTTAGTTGGTTTCCATATATTGCAGGGTTATTCAATTAATTTGTAATGAGGGCCGGGTCATAAAAACCCCAAATAAGGGTCATGAGAAATATGGTCTGAAAAACAAACACATTAAAAGCTTCAGATACAGTAAGGAACAACAACTTGAAGTGCATATATTGTATTTTTTAAAAGCATAATAGCATTAGTTCACTGTATAATCTCAGGATATATAAGCCTAATGCATTTCTACATTAAAATGGAAATATACACCACACTGAATAATCATCCAGGTGAGTCATATCAAAGACATTTAAAATTTTTAACAGACGACATCCACTAAAGTGCACACAACTGTCCCAAGAAAAACAACAGAAGCATATTGTATTAAATGCAACTATGACAACATATGAATGGACAGTATTTTAATAAGTATAGTAATAATTATAAGAAGAATCCAGTGGCACAATTGTGTCCAAGTTTCGTAGGGTTTTTTAAAATGCCTTCTCAAATTATAGTCCATACATAGCGTAATCTACTCACTGCACAGCAGACACACGGCTTTGAGCAGTATAGTGATTTTTATGGTCATTTAGGTTAAAATAAGGTCTGTCTCTTAAACGTATACATTACAAATTATGCAGTAAGGATGACTAATTACGGTAGTCTTTAAAGACACCATTATTCAGCTCTTCTGCATCTGCTCGCCTCATTAGTCATAATAGAAAGAAATTCTTAAGAAGGGGGAAAAAAATTTAATTTTAGTGTGATGAGGATGGTGACGATGATTTTTATTTATTTTGCTTAGTCTCCCGTGAAGTATATGCTCAAATAATCATAAACAATCAGGCTCAGGAACTATTCAGCAACATCCACCTCACCTTCAGGTGTATAATGGTTAATTATCCCCTTCACCTGTGGTCATAATGTTTTTAATGTTATGAAGGGTCAGTGGAAATATATACAGTGCTTTCCACCAATATTGGCTCCTCTTGTAAAGATTAGTATGAAGGGTTAGGAAGAATCCACATTTTGGTAAAGTAGCTTCATCTCACACTGAAAGAAAGAGAAAATTAGGCCCCTTATGAGGAATTTCAATTCAATTCAATTCAGTTTTATTTGTATAGCTCTTTTTACAATTGACATTGTCACAAAGCAGCTTTACATTGTAAATTAAATTGGGGAGGAATCTAAAAATTTCTCTACAATCCTCTACACATCCTTAATGAGCAAGCCCGCAGAGACAGTGGCAAGGAAAAACTCCTTCAGTTGACACGAGGAAGAAACCTTGAGAGGAACCAGGCTCAGGAGGGAAACTCATCCTAATTTGGGTGAAACCATAAAATACAAACCATATAAGAAGATTTCATTACAGTCCAACATGTAGTCCGGTTGGTTCTACCACAGCTATAAGTCCTAGATAACTGCAAGGTGAGAGTTTATGTCACCAGCAGCGAAAAGTCATCTCCACAGTCACTGAGTGCAGATCTAAGCCCATATGGATCTTCTTCAGCAGGAGCGAGGGGCCACCAAGACGAGAACTCCAGCCATAAATAACTGGTTCCACCAAAAACACACAGCCTTCATTCTCTTGTACAGCCTCCTATTACCCTTTACTGCCTCTTAAACAATGTGTGTAGTAGAGAAGTAGCTAACATGAAATGTTGGCATGATCATTATAAACATATGTAAAATAAATACATGTCATTGTATTATTTGAATAACCGGGTTTGGTAGCTAATGTTAGCTTAACGCCGAGGGGCTTCAGTGAGGCTGTTTATTTGATGCCACAGTGAGCAGCAGGTGGCGGTAGAGATACTTATAGCGTTCAGGCATTTGAAGAAGAAGAAGAAGAAGAAGAAGAGAAGGAACAAGATAGTTGGGTGTCGGGGATTTACAAAACAATAAAGTGTTTATTTGTTAGTTTCATTTTCTACTTTACCTACGCAGTGAAGGAACTTCCTAATTGAAACATTTTGGACCAGCGGGGAGTAAACATGCCTATAGCAAATGTAGCTACAGAGTATGTTTTTACAGACTTCTTACTGAAAGAGCCGAGTTCTGATGGGACGTATAAGGGCGCGCGCCTGGATCTGGCTCTGGATAAGCTGGTCCTCTGTATTGCAGTCGGTCTGCCGCTGTTGCTCATCTCTCTGGCTTTCGCTCAGGAGGTTTCAGTCGGTATGTTCCACACTTTTACAAGTCTTACTCATACGCACCTCTCTGCTGTCCTGTGTGTCTTAACCAAACACTTCCAGTCAGAAGTGAAATGAGGTCAGGAGGTGAATCAGTGTCAGTAAAGACACATTTTAAACACACCCCCAGCTTGTTTACAATATTTTAGTCAACAGTGTCTGGATATAAAGGTTTTCCACAAAGACTATTCTTTAAAATATTGAATAAATGTGAAATCAAGGAGTTAATATTACTTATTTATCTTACATTAATATTTTAAAAGTCTGCTGGTCAAGCTCCCTCTGGTATATCAAAACAAAACAACACTGCAATTGTCTATAATTGAAATAGTACACAAAACATATTGACATATTTGTGGTGCTTCTTTTTGAATTGCTGAATGCTATATGTTTGTTGTTCATGTGAGAAGTTAGTATTTGTGCCAGGAAGACATCACCAGGAGACATTGCTTGCGTAGTTACAATGACCTTTTGGAAGAAAAAAAAAAGTAAATATTCTCAAAGATAAGGAATAAAAACCAGGTTTGGTAGTTATCTTAAAATATACTGAGGGATTTCTTTTACTACTCAAAAATTTCTGCAAAATTTAACATCTAATTAATGAGAATTTTTAGAGAATAGAATTAGAAGAGACATGGGGGGAGGTCCCAGAATGCACTGCAGCGGTACAATGACTACTAGTCAGTGGATACCCGACCCGAGCCCGATTAGTCTGGCCGGGTTCGGAACTTCGGACGGATATTTAGAATAATGATGCTCGGTTTCGGGTATGTGTATATATGTGTACGTAGGTATATGCACATATACAGCTTAGTGTAGTTATCTTAGTTGTCTTTTGTGTTCTTTTCCACAGTTGCTGATAAACGAAGAGCTGCTAAACTGATTTTCATTGTTAATGCAACAGTTGACACTAAATAGCTCTTTATCGTTATCATCAGTCTATATGTTAATTTTGGAAACCATAACAATAATCCTCAGTCTGAAGTACAGACTGTATATCAGTTGCATTTGTTTTTATATTTGTTTATTAGGAATAAACTGTACAGTTGAACTAGTGTTACAATATCTTCGGGTATCACTTTACCTTGAGAGTTTTACTTTAGAGATCCATGTTATTATTGATTGTAAGCTGAAATACGTTGGTGTAGATTCTCAATCATCCAGGTCATGGTCGAGGCAACTAGACTTCTTTTTGTGGTTTTTGAAGACGTTTCGCTTTTAATCCAAAAATTCTGACGAAGCTTTTTAGGATAAGCTGAAGTAGTAACAATGATTTTATTAGGCCATTCAGTATATGCTTTATTAGACTTGCTGAGTGTTACTCTTCAGGTGTTTATTTCACGTATCCATTCTTTGAGCTACTTCCAGAGTCCCTGCTGCATTTCTTATTCAAATGTTTCTGATGTTTGAATTGCAAATGAGTCCCAAATTGTACAGCAGTTTTAAAACCCTGCTGGAGAGTGGGGTTGGGGGTGTTGTATGGCACAAGAAGAAACAACAAGCATTCAAAAAAAAAAGATAGACGTGATTTGTAGCAGATACTGTGTTAATGAGATTTTATTTAAATTTTATTTAATGCTATTTATCTATTTTTTTGGGGGGGGTTACATGATGGGTGTGTGGCTGAAAATAGCTTAAGCTCATGTGTCTTCTTTTTTTAGGTACTCAGATCAGCTGTTTTGCTCCTACAAACTTCTCATGGCGACAGGCTGCATTTGTGGATGCTTACTGCTGGGCAGATGTACAGAAACAAGACACGGGGGGACTTCCACTCTCAATGCATAAGGTATTTGATTAACAAGCACAAACACTTGTCTCTGTCTGTCTCTCTCTCTCTCTTCTCTCTCTCTCTTTCTCTCTCTCTCTCTCTCTCTCTCTCTCTCTCTCTCTCTCTCTCTCTCTCTCTCTCCCCCTCTCTCTCTCTCTCTCT
>JBCNYG010000023.1:11774137-11785629 GCA_039654305.1 Porochilus rendahli | reverse complement strand
TGTGTATATTATATGTACTTGTGTGCGACACACAGGCATATAGATATATATGGTTGTGTGTGTGTGTGTGTGTGTGTGTGTGAGAGAGAGAGAGAGAGAGAGAGAGAGAGAGAGAGTATAACACACAATAATAAAATGCAAAACACTTTCCCAGAACGGTTTCTTCAATGCCACTCTCACCCCACTATGCTAATAAATCCATAAAATCTGAATGTTGCTTTCTGAAAAAAATTATAGGCTTCTGGACATACACCAAAGGAGTAAGCATGCAAAGTTTGATGAAGATTGGCAAAATCTTTGCTTGAGATAATGCCTGAAAATTGTCAGAAGAAAAAAGCAGGAGAAACAGAAAATTGGTACCCCAAGATGGCAAGGGATTCTTAGCAGTAAATGACCACTTCCATTTTTAATGGCTGCCAAGCAGTAGAAGTGGTGGATTGTATTTAAATGTATTTGGTATTAAATTATTTAAGGTTTGATCCACCATCCATCAATTTTCCATTACCAAACATGAAAAAAGTTTGTTCTTGTATAACCGCTTTGTTATTGACAGGAATCTAGCTAGATGTGTTCTTCCACATAGTATGCATTTTAAGCTGCTTTTCTAAGCACCACTGCTGTAAAGAGTGCTTATACACTTAGTCTCTGTAGCCTTCTGACCATTCTTGTTTGACATCTATCTTCAACAATTACTGACTGCATGTTTTTTTTTCCCCACATCACTCATCACCATCTCATACCAAGAACCAAGGAACGGAGAACACATTTCTCCTATTCTGATATTTGATGTGGTGCAGTGGTTAGCACTGCAACCTCACAGCAAGAAGTTTTTCATGTTCAAACCTTGTGGACAACCTCCCAGGTCTCCTCACACAGTCCAAAGATATGTACTGTGGATTCGGTCAATTGTTTAATTTACTCATAACTGGGAGTGTGAGTGTGAATTGTTGTGCATGTGTGTGTTAGCCCTGAGAGTAGTAACCTGTTAGTGGCTTTTCCCTACCTTTTGCTCAAAGCCAGCTAGAATTGGGTACACCTTTTCCTGTGACCTTGATAAATAAGACGAATGGACAGGTGGCTGATGGCACCATTTTTCTACATTATTATGCTGCGACATGATTGGCTAATTGAAGAGTTGAATAAGTAATGGTGGCAGATGTACTCCATCCTTCTAATTTATAAAAACCTGTTTCAATTTTCAAACTGTGTAAATCACCAAATAAATCACTGCTATAGATTCTAAAGGTGGTAGGTAAGGAATTGACCATTTTACACTTCTTTTTTAGTATTGCTTTTCCTTGCTAACTCCAAACTGGATGAGACACCATAAATAACCTTCACCTAAGTCAATTCAGCAACTACTTTAAAGTGGAGATAAATGAGACCTTTCCTCCTGACACCACACCTGCAAATGAAAGATCTTTTCTGCATTGGACTACAACACTCCAGAGGGAGCTCGAACATGTCTTTTCTTCTTTCAAATTAAAGTGTCACTTAAGGTTAACATCAGTGTGAAGGCAGAAACCTCTACAAATGAACTCGATGCAGGGTCCTGTAAATTAAGACATTTTAAGAGTTCAAGACTGAAATGAGAGACTGAAAACACCTGTCGCATCTAATGCATGATGCATTTTGTCATGGCCTTGAAAAACCCTGCTTCACTTTACTTAGTGTTTTTTTATGCTCCTGCTGCAACAAGATCAATTAAAAAAAAATCAACAAGAATGAGAATGCTCTCAATTTTTCAAGATTCTAGAATTAAGTATTACTGGTGTATTGCCCTCCATCTAAAGCCCCTGTCACCAACTCCACATGACAGGTACACAACAGGCCCATGACAAAAAAATTGGCAAATTGTTAGGAAAGTTGGAGGTTTGTGGTACGAAACTTAGTCGTTGTGTGACAGAAAAAAAACTGTCCTTGACATGGAGTTTCAAAAAAAGTTCAGTCTAATGGTTAACCCTGGGTTTAACCCTGGGCATGATGTCAGTGATTAACAAAAGCACAGAGCTCCTCGAATTATAACCATGCTTAGGTTATGCTTGGGGTATAAAAAGGAGGCATGGTGCATCCAAGAGATAAAGCTTGAAGGATTGTGTTTCCTAGTGCAACAAAGTCCCCTACGATGGTGTATCAAGGGGTATTATGCTCTGTTCATGTTCGTTAAGCTTCACTGTGCTCTACTATGATTCCCAAGTTCTAGCACGATTGGCGTCAAATTGTAATACATCGTAATAAACAGTGGGATCAATCGAGCAAATCCACCAAGTTACCTTGCACTCATCATGATTCTCTCAAATCGTGGCGATTGCGTGCATACATACAACATTTTTACATAAGTGTTAGGTTGAGCCGTGCAGTGGGCATATATCAACCAAGTTTCACAAGAATGTCATTGAATTTTTTTTTTTTGCAACAATTGTTTGAATTTTGTATTAACATTGTACAATTTAAATAACAGACCTGAGCTATTTTCCACATGACAGATGTACAACACATATTTTAAACGTGAACACAACTAAGCAGCTTTCAAACCCACCTCACCCAAACCTACATCAGTCCCTTCTGCCGCAGCTCTGTAGATCTATTGTAATTCCTACAATAAAATAATAAATCATAGGCTTTTTGTGAAATGAGCTTTAAGCCCTTCATATACATGAAGGTGTTTTAGGGCCAGCTTTAATCACAAGAAGGAGTTCCAATATTTCTACTTACAGAAGGAATCATAGATAGCTGCTTTCATACAGATTAATTTATTTATCAGCTCTATTTTTATCAAACCGCTGTAATACAGTGTTTACAGTTCCTGCTCCAATAACTCTCTGAAGCTAATCAAACAGTGAAAGGTCACAGAGTTAATTATATTCACAGCACAGAGAGAAGTTAACAGGTCACAGTTCACAGTCCGATAGCCGTTGGCATTGAATTTTTTCATTCGATTTGTAGTAAATCACTACAGCTGACTGTTAGTGAGTGGGACTAGAGGTCATGTAGCTTTAAGAAAATTTATTAAATCTCTCAGCTAAAATAAATAATTAAATAAATACATAAAACCACAGGCAAAACAAACTGTTGTATATAAGCAGTAACACATATAATCAACTCTGTTTGAGATACCTTACTTATCTTGTAGTCCCCTTTCCTTGACCCAAAGTAAAGTAAGCTTTTGTCTAAAACAGCAAGTCCTCCCTTGCTCTCCTTTTCAATCTACAGGGAAGGCTTTGTTTACTATTTAGGCTCATTCAACCTGACGAGTTCCCCATGACAGCACTGACTGTGCACATTAAATGTTAAAAGATGACATGAAGGCACTGTTATGACAGCTTCCAGGAACAACTACTGATGACAGCAGCATCACAGGACTAAAACTTTGACAGGTACAAGTGATTTGATGGATGGAAGGTGAATGAATACACATATTGGAAAGCATGCATTTTTCCCTTTTCTGCACATCTTTTAAGGTGTTCTGTATTCCAATTGTAGTCCAATTGTTACAGAGAACTGTAATACGCTGAACAGATCATTAGATCTTCATGAATGTGCAGTATATCTCATGTGGTTTTGATTCCATTAAAGCCTGTTTTCTGTTATTTATTAGAAGAACACAGCTGTTTGGTGTTGCACACATGTGTGGTGTTCTGTCTTTGCGGTTCTGGTCCAAACCTGTGTTATTGGGTGATTTTACTTGTGATCTTTCTTTCTTTTGTTTTTTATTTTCTTTCCACGTCCAAAAAATATAAATTAAAAATGCCAATATATTCACCCAATACACCAAGGTGTGCATATGTTTGTGAACCCAAAGGCACCCATTTTCCTGATGCTCTGAACATTCAAGCACTCAGGCCACAGAGGTCACATAATCACACTTCTCCAGTTCGATCTCAGGCTTTATATAGCAACAACCAGAGCTCTTTCCCAGCACAATGATAAGTAATGAGACAAATTGAGTCATGTCTTTTTACCGTGTTTCCATATCTAGTGCAGCCCATAACGTGATTTGTTGAAAGTGAGCTCTAGACCACTGTTTTTGAGAAAACTAGGGAACTATTCTTTGACCAAACCCAGTGTTTACACTGCACCAATCCTACTGAACTCAAGCAGCCCTGAGTTTAGAAAAAAAAAATAAAAAGATTAATGGAAAGAAGGATAAGTCTTGCTAGAAAGCCAGATCAAGAGAGAAAAAGGAAAGACAAGCAAATATGAGTTCTGACACTTGGCTAGTTTTTTGACATCAATCTAAGACTTTCATAAGGATTACAGATGAAGCACTGGGCTGGTAAGAAAATTGCAAGTGTTTGATTGACGGTGCATTTCAGTAATGGTGTAGAGATGTGTTCATAAATAATGCAACGAAAAACTCTTCTATTGTGTGTGGGAGAGAAAGATACAGAAATTTAATACAAATAACGCCTGGCAACAAAAGAGTATACAGAAAAAAGTTCTTACTAACTAACTGAGGCAAGGCATAAAGCCTAATAGCTGAAGAAAAGCTAGCACTCCTATATAAAGACCAGATGTGAAGAAGTGGCTTCCTGCTGCCTCTCAGAACAAGAAATAGGATGTGATACAGATTTATGGCAAACGCCTGCTGAGGATTTCCACTTATCTGAATACAGACACCTCATTAAATTTGCCACTCTAGTTATCATCCCAGAGATGGTACAATGTGTGGTTCTTCAAAAAGGTGTTAAGTGAGTACACTCTTAAAAAGAGAGGTCTAATGCTTAGCACTTAACACTTGTCAATCTTCTAGGTAAAGTTGATTAGGAAGTAGATTAGGAACACAAGGACACCTATTCATTGATGCTATTATTGATGCTATATCCAACCAGCCAATAACGCAATACAGTCCACAAAATAATGTATGTACACATGGAGCATAAAGGTTAATATCAAATGTGATTTAACTTTGATCACAGCTGTGGACTTTAGACTTGGCTAAGCTGTCACATCATGCCTCACTGTATCCCAACTGTAGTACACCATTCCTCAAAGTGTGAGTCGAAGTTTCCTGGTTCATGCTTTCAGACCTCAGTTCCCAGGATTCATGATAAGACTTACAGGCACGTGGAGTGCAGCACTTCTGAGCCACATTCCAGCACTAATAATTGCATATATCCAAGGATGCTATTATGGGATGCTTGTTGCGCAGTGTTTTTGTTAAGGGGTTCTAAAAAGTTAAAGAGTTTGTACCGAGTGTTGACCTGTTTCTGTTGCACCTGAAATTGCAATTCTGATTTCTTTGTGATTTGTATTTCCTGATTTTTTTGCATTTGTTAAGTGTGAACTTTTGAAAACTTTTTATTTGATTTGCAAATGCATTCATCATGCCTCCTTGACTTACTTGTGACAGGGACATTCATGCCCAATAGTTACTAGAATTTATATGTAGATAGTGAATGGATCATTACAGTAACATAGGATGGACTACAGTAACAATGTCTAATGCTTGTAAAACCTACATAAATCTACACAGTTCTGAGAGGAGGAACTAAAGCAAGAATGAGTCACAGAGAAGTGAGATCTCTTAAAATAACTTGCTTTGATCATTGGATGTTAGGGAGCAGAAAGTGACATTGTCGAATCCTCACAGGGGTTAATTTCCAGGCTTTTTCAAGAGAGGTGGAGCGCCTTGCTCTCTTCCCTTCAGGCTAGCCATCTGGAGAACTGCACTCTGCTCCTAGTCTCACATATCCGTCACACCTACCTTCACTTCCACAGGGAGCCCTCACAAAAAAGCATGTTTTTTACTAAGAATAAGAATTCGCATTATACTATATACTGGGAATATATATACATATTATACTATATACTGGGAAATCTTAACTCATAGTAAATAGAATTAATGGGAGAAGACCAGTCACAAAAAGAAAAGTTTTCCATCTCACAGAGCTGCTTGTCTCAGAGAAAAAAATCCTCTTCTGCTAAATGCTTCATACATAAAGGAAATGTTTTAACAAAAACAAAAAACACAGAACATTTCTTACAAGAGATGAGAGAGAAAAGGTTTGATTAAATGTCACTCACAGCCAATTTTCAAACATCTCTGCCTTAAAATGCAGAAGATGCCAGCAGAAAGCTGTTTTTGAGAACCTAACAAAAGATGATGGTAAGAGATCACTGGTGCCATGAGCCCTCCCTTCCTCTAGGTGCTGTGACAGGAGGGCACTCCTGGGTTCTGCAGCACCTCAGCAACACTTCCACATTCTGCAGCCTGAATCTCTGCAGTGTATGAATTGTCCACTCAACTAACTCATGAAACAGTATAGTGTTTGCAATCTAGAAAACTCACTAGTGTAATTATGTGCTATATTACCATGTAATAGATAATAATAGTATAATGGATAATATAATGGATCTCTTTGTCTGTTTGACTCTCTGTCTGTCAAGGTGTCCTGCCGGTGTGTCACAGAGTGTGTGGATTATGTGTTTGCTGTAGACACCACCAAAAGAGTTAACATCTTTTCTACATCTTTATGGTGGCTACACCTTTTACAAACAGATAACAGGGTATTCATAATAAACATTTTTGTGTTCCAGGGGCCTCATGTACAAATGACTTGTATGGAATTCTTACTGAAAAATGGCGTACACTTAAATCCAGTAAACGTCATACGCACAAAAAATCCACATGTAGGAATCTGTGCGTACGCATGAACCCAAGCACATTTCCTTTGAACATCCGAATCAGCGTAAATTTGAGCGCACATGTAGGAGTACCCGACCCCTCCCTGTCCATGCCCATATTTAAATATGCCAATCATATTTAATTGAACCCTGCACCGGAGATTGAACTGTTTGGCACGCTGTCCTCCGGAGAGTGTGTGTGATCCCGTCAATGCTGTGGGGTCGGAAAGGTGTACACACACGCGGAGTTAAAAAAGAAGTGGTCAGACTTAAAGGTGGCCGTTAAGCGGAGGACAGCTGCCGACCGCCAAAGTCTGGCACAATCAGATGGGGGGACAGGAGAGGAGGCCCTCACCCCGTTTGAGCAGAGAGTCATAGGTGACACTGCTCTTTCAGGGGTGGTGGGAGCGCATGAGGGGGACTCCAATTACCCACAAGCTCACACTACTGTAAGATAGAGCTTCATGCAGAAATGTGCGGATGCTATTTGGTTTGGTAAATTTAAACATGCCAGTACAAGAGGATATCCAAGACTTTGACTCATGTTTAAATATGATTTATTTACTTTTTTAAAACAGACAGTCAGACAGAGGACATATAGACTCGGGGAATCCTCCACCATCCGCGGCAGCTCTGGCTTCACAGAAACAGGGGATTCCTGCTGCCTGCCAGACTGGCTGTGTCCTCACGTGTGCTGTGCTGTGCAATCGGTGGCATAAATGACTGCCTGCTCATAGGCATCCTCAAAAATATCAGTGACTCAGTAAATGCATTGGTGAATGGTTAAGATCACCCATTGCGCACAGTGCCAGTTTATAATCCGTTCCCAACCGTTCTGTTACTCAGGGAGTATGAATCGTGCATAGAACCAGGAAACCGCACCCCAATGTTAATTCATTGCATTTGAGCAACACGTGATTTGTACAGTGTTTGAATAAAAATGCTTCCTGTTGACATAAATTTATCCTGTGATGGCTCTTTTATAGCAATGTGTTTGCAGTAGACAGCGCCGATTACATTATGAAAACCGGCTATCACTGCAAATTGTGCTTCAATCAACTCTGAGGACCAATGTTCACATTATAAACAGTTTCCCTGCATCACCTCTAAGTGTCACCAAAGTACCAACAGCTGCAGAAACATGCATACGCCAGCCATGAAGTTTGCGTGAGGCCCGCACATTTCCACTGACTTTTCACTCTTGATACATCTGAACTTTGCCATGGAAAAGGGCGTACACAACGTTTTTGTGCGTACACACCCTTTGTACATGAGGCCCCAGGACTCCAGCTCTATCCCCCATTTCCTTTGGCATAGCCAAGGAAAGCAATTTTATACTGGTAATTTGAGAGCTTTGCCTTTCAGCCCAGCTCTCTCTCCAACATGATTTACCAATACAAGCTCTTTACAGCAGAGACTGCAAAAGTCTGCTCTTTCATCTCCTGTTCCATCTTGTCCTCACTCATGAACAAGACCCCGAGATACTTGAACTCCTCTACTTGGGGTAAGGCCTCAATCCAGACCTGGAGGGTGCATTCCACCCTTTTCTGTCTGGGAACCATGGCGTTGGACTTGGAGGTGCTGATTCTTAATCTGACCACTTCACCCTCAGTTGGAAATCAATGCAAGAAATCCTATGGCACAAAACCAGAGCCGGTTAGTGCATTGGCTGTGGCTAGAAATTCTGTCCATAAAAAATTTGAACAGAATGGGTAAAAAAGGTAGCTTTGGTGGAGTCCAACCATCAGTGGAGAAGAATTTGACCTGTTGTTGCCAATGTGGACCAAGCTCTGGCTCTGGTGAAACAGAGAACAAATGGCCCATTACAGTAAGTCCGGCACACCATATTCCTGGAACACACCTAACAAGATAGACCAAGGGACATAATAGAAAGCCTTCTCTAAGTACACAATGCACATGTGGATAGATTGGGCAAACTCCCATGCCCTGTCCAGGATTCCATGGAATGTGTAGAGCTGGATGAGAGTGTTGTCGCTGGGACAAAAATCACATTGTTTCTAGACTTTCCTGTAGGCTAAGAAGTGTGATGGAATGTCACCTCTCTTGCAGGGAAGGAGGCTGAACTGGTGAGTGAGGTTGAGAAATACTGAAGTAGTATCAGTCAGGCTCACCTCGACACATAGCTTGGCCTTTGGAAATATTCCTTGTCGTGGAGGAAATTAGGGTGTAAGGTGCCAATGGGGGCACTGGGGGTTTTGGACCCATGAACTGTGGAAGGCCTTTGGCCTGCCGGTTCGAAATGTCATAATATCATATATTTGGTCCTCCGTAAATCATATGCAATTTGTTACAGTTCTGTATTATTACTGGCATTACTTATTAATTATTAACAGCATCAACATGAATATGAATATGAATACAGAAATTGTAATATCTTTGAAGTGAGTGATCATTGTTCTTTATTTAAAGATGTGTAATCTGGAAATGGAGAACTGTCCAATGATATAATCTCTAATTTAATATATAGTTAGATTGTTAATGATTATACTTATAGAAGAGCAATTGTATGATTTATTGTATTATTTGATTATTGGACTATTGTAGAAGTTTATTTACTGAAGTGTGTGTAAGATTATTTTATTATTTTAGGTAGGCTCATTCCACTCTGTAATTGCTTTACCTGTCCTTGAACACGGAACATGGGAACAACAGACCTTGAAAAGAAACAAAATGGCTGTCCTAACCAGAGGGGTTGTCAAGCCTTCAGGGTCAGCTTGGGACAGGTTGAGACTCGGGACATGTTGAGACATGTCGAGACTTTTTGAAATATGTTGAGATATAAGGTTATCAGGGACCAATCAGAACAAGGTCACATTGAGACATGATGTCATAAGGAACCAATCAGAGTCTAGAGCTAGAGGATGATAGACCAATAAGATTGTAATGGGCACTATATAAGCAAATTTTAAAGCTTGTTCGTCGTCCAAGATTTTTCTCTTGGAACAATTTCTTCTGTGTGATTGGTTGTATGCTTTTCTTTTCCTAAAGGCTAAATAAACACTTGAAAATGGATTTGAATCTCTCTCAAGCCGTGAACTGGACGCTTTTCACCATGAGATGTTTGGTGGCCCTTACAGGGACAGATGACAACTTGGTTCTTTTTCCTGGGAACTCTTTCCTTTTTCCGAATCAGAGCCTATTAAAAGCGGCCACCCAAGATGAGCGGTTTTGCGCACAAAAACATTGGGCTTGGCATCACTGACTTGTGAGTGTCCGGTTGGGAGAGATTAGTAAGCTCCACTGAAAAGACAAATCACTTTAGTTATTGAATGTTTAAAATCCAGATATTTATGTAATAAGAAAAAGAAAAAAGAAAACAACTGAAATGGAAATTACCAAGGTGTTTATTTAGACTTTTTTGCTAAATGTGTTGGTGTGAAAATGAATCTCTCTCTCAATCACTCTCTTTGAGTGAATCTTTTTTTAGCATGCATGAAAACTTTGAAAATCCCCTGGGAAGGAGTGTGTTGTGTTTAAGCTCTATCAGTAAAAAGTTAATCTGTTCTTGAAGAACAGGGGGTAAGAAGAGAGTGAGCCATTGGGGGGCATTTCTATTCATTTTATTCATATGTTTTGGGATATGGCACGTTTCACTTTATTGAACAGCAAAGTGGAGCACGAAATTTCACTTTAAACAAGCGTTATCGTCTTGACAAATCTGCAGAAGTCAAACAGAAGAACGGCAAATGTCTGTTATGTTAATAATACTCAAGCTCTTATTAATTTAAAAAGGTCAAATTCAAACTTCTTCAGCCAAGGAGTTTCCCTTAACCTCAGGGAGTCCCTTAACGAGTGCGCTTTAGTTTTGACAATAGCGAACGGGCGAGGAAGAGAGCATGCATTGATTAGGTCCTGTACAAAGGAGGAATGAGTGAAGGGTTTACCTTCCATTGAGCAGAAGCCCCTAAACTGCCAGATGCAGCTGAAGTCAAGGGCCACAATAAAAGGCATAGCATGAATCTGTGTAGATCTTTTAGAAACATCTTTTCCCTCAGATAAAACACAATTCTGAGTCAAAGGGAATAGTTCAGCAGCCTGAGCTAAAGAGAAAGGCAGCACAAAAGATTCAATAACAGTATCGAGGCACATACAGAGTAACCACAAATGAAAGTTCCACAGGGTTTGGAACAAGAACCGTCTTCATCCTCGAGTGGGCTTGAGGAGAGATCAGGACGGATGCTTGTGGAGTGTATGATCTCAGCCAAACAATCATGAGCCTTATCATCCTGAGGGAGAGTATCATCCTGAGCATTTATTAGACGAACTAAGGCATGGCCTATAGTGTCTAGTGAGGAAGTGGCCATAATTTCCAAATTGCTAGTAGAATAAAGTATGTTCTCATAACCAGACCTTCTCTGTGCGGTCATGTGTTAAGTCTGAAGGTTCTGTAGGACCTGTTTTACCTGATACACGGAATGTAAAATCAAAGTATGTGAAAAAAACAATATTTTAGCATCTATAACCATCAATGCACATGCGGCAACAGCCCTGAGACATGCAGACAACCCCTAAGTGACGAAGTCAAGTGTTTTAGAAAGGAAAGCACAAGGTCTCATTTCCCCTCCATGGTCCTGGGCCAACACCGTGGAAGCAGTCCCGCCATGTTCACAGGCGTACAGGTGAAACGGTTTATGGTAGTCTGGATAAGAGCTGGAGCGGAACAGAATGCGCCGCGGAGAGCCTTGTATGCCTCGTTCATGTCCTCAGTCCAAGTAAAAGATCTTGTCAGCAGATCCTGGTGAGAAATAGCAGTCTGAAATCCACTGTCTACAGGGAGTGCAGAATTATTAGGCAAATGAGTATGTTGACCACATTACCCTCTCTATGCATGTTGGCCTACTCCA
>JBCNYG010000023.1:11720366-11731251 GCA_039654305.1 Porochilus rendahli | reverse complement strand
CCCCTCACATCTCCCGCTTTATCACTTTTGCTGTTAATTTGTCATACCTTTTGTATATTGAGTTAATGCAGTTTTTGTTTAGCAACAGCAAGAGAGCTTTGCCATCCTCCAACCTCAAACAGCACAGATGAGCACTCAGGTTACAGTGAAGAGGAGGAGGTGTTGTATTAGTGGAGAGGATGTTTGAGGGGGCAGAAGGAGGGCAGGTTACTTGGATTAGGTCCATTTGCACTGGAGATTCAATCTAACCATGCAGCTGGGACTTCTTGGCATAACCTGACTCAAATTCCAAACACACTGACATTCAGACAAAAAGAAAGATAACAAGCAATAAAAAATGTACCTTCACTGTCAGAATTCCTGGACATAATGAGTTCCGTGGTGTCAGGGCTCCTTGTTTGATGTGCATCTATCGTGCCTGTTCCTAATGAGAAGCCAATACCACAAGAAATAAGGGTGTGGGATTTGAAGAGAGGAGCTTGGGTAATGGCTTAATAATGCCATACTTTTATTGGAATGTGATTATTAGACAAGCAACTGATTTAGGTGTGACATTTTCACTGGAATTACATCATCTTTATTGCTCACTGTATGTGTCCCTTTCTGTGTGAGTATGTGTTAAGGAAGAAAAAAGTCATTTTCCCCTTACATAATATTATACTATTAAGGTGATCATTTATTTATTTTTTGTTTTATTTTTATTATATTTTTATGAAGTAACCCTGTCCTTGAGTTATATCACATGCATAATTGTTAGCATTACATTTCAAAATTATGTGAGATGTTTTTTAGGTGTCAAGTTATTAATATTATCAGGTTTTTGTTTTTCTGCCGCAACATTTGCATTTTTTAAGCAGTGGTATTGACAACTTAGAAAGCCCTTAATCTGAAGACCTGTATTGTTTAATTTTATACAGTTGAGGTGGTTTAGGTCATTACAACAGATTGAGGTGCTTTCATAAATACCTTTATGTGTCTTGTGGTTTTGTGTGTTTGTGTTTTTGTGTGTGTTTGTGTGGGTGTGAAGGTGATGAGAATATTAGGATGCAACTATGTACTGTGTATCTTGTGATCATTAGTGGTTGGAAACAGCACCTTGGTTCCCAAGTCACAGTTGGTCAGTACCATGTTGTTGCTTCTAAATTGCATAAAGCCAAGTGAGCACACACACACATTCGCACACACGCGTAAACAGTGAGCACACACACACACTCGGCAAAGTGGATTGCCACACACATTGGGGATGCCTGGAAAGCAGTTGGGGTTTGGTGCCTTGCTCTGGGGCACTTCAACCATGAATGTGGAGGAAGGGAAAGTGAGGCTCACTCCCCCTCCTCCACACATTTTTCCTGCTGGTTCAGGAATCGAACCAGTAACCCCAAAGCCACTTCTCTAAACATTAGGCTATGGCTGCATACGTGCATATATAAAATGTGAGCAATTTGAAACCCGTTTACTGGTGTACACTTGTTCATAGTTTTTTCCCAACATCTGTAAAGAGGCAATAATAAAGGCATGAATAAAAGCCAAATCTATTATGTATTAGAAAATGTTGACTTTAGTTGAGATATTGATTTGGTTCCATCAGACTCACAATTCGATAGCCATTACAGCTCAAAATATAAATGAATGGAGGTTTTCTGAAAATTCTGTTGCCAGTATGCTGTTTTAATTAGCCCAACTGACCTTAGCATCTTTAAAATTTCATAATAATAATTCATGTAAGCCTTCTTTGATTTATGTGAACAGCAAAGATAGATGAACTCCAGTAAATCACAGCACTACATAATCAAGTTAATCATAGCATTATATAACAGTGATATTCATAATGATTACATAGATGTAAATGGATTGATTAAAAAATGCTTTTACAACATTTCTTCAGGCTTAGTCATTTCTTACCCACTGTGTACAGTGGATATGAAAAGTGGAAAAATATATGAAAATTTTTTTAATGTAAAAAGAACAGACAATGGGCCACATTTATTAAAATCTTCTGAAGTTTAATCTCAAATTTGTTCTTCAGAAAATTAATTTAAGAAAATTAATTCATGATGTGTTCTTAAACTTCAGGTTTGTTCGCAAATGTGTTTTTTAGATTGGTGAATGCCATTGTCGCCATAAATTGAAAGCATGTTCCAATTGCCCTCATTAGCATAGGTGAACATCCCCAATAAAAGGACATAGGGCTGTGTACATAATTTAAAAGGAGGAAGAATTTTACTTCTTCTGAAGTACAAAAACTTCTTCAGGACTTGAATTCCAGACAGTATATTGTTTTAAGTAATGTGGTACAAGACTGCAGATCAGCCTGAAGCCTGGCACACTGGGGCACAGTAAATGTGGTTTTCGGGGAAGGTGAAAACTCAAAATCAGAGGCCAAGAAAAAAATTGCCAAACACAGGCGTGAGATGCAACTCTAACTGCTGTCCTATACACATCTTCTACAATGCAGCTTAGCACTGGCTTTATTTTGGAATATATTAAATTGATGTATTGCATCCAAACACATCTAACACTTATTAGGCTGCAAGCTATGTGGTTTTTTTTTATAATTCCCACTTTAAATGGACTAAAAAAAATAAACATTTATACTTAGATTGCTGAGATAAAGCACAAACAAAAAGTTTAACTCACAATATCTGCCAGTTTTAAAATTCAGCCTGCTTTTGTGTCAGCAGGTTTTAGGTCAGCAGTTTTTACAGTTTGCGCTTTTCTGCTCCTATTTGTTTTACTGCATGCGTGTGTGTGGGAAGCTTCCCCATATTTGCTATTCTTTTGGCTATTGGCATATTTCTCCATGATGAGATGAATGATGTAGGTGTTTCTCTTCATGTTGACATACAGTCCATGGCTGTTGCACATTGCTTTACCTTTTTTATAATTGATTTTTTAATAGTTGAAATAAAAGGCATATTATTTCATCTTGTTACTGAATATATTGAATTCTGATCATGCGAAAGTACAAACGCTTTGCCCTGACAGTGCTGTCTCAGCATGCTATTAAATATCGTCATCATTATTTAGTTCTTTGAATAAATAATTTAAATTATTTAATTAATCAATTTCAATTTAATCAGGTCATGCCAATGTCTATTATCTTTTGTAGAATGTTCTAATCTCTTATAAATTTTATATTTTGTGTAGCCCATGTCAAGTCAAATCTAAGAAATATGTCACAGCATAATAAAGTCAAGAACAATTAGTTAATTGATTATTAGCCATGGTCATCTCTGCTCATTCAAATTAACATCTGCTGTCATTTTTTCGGGCAGCGTAGTGGCATAGTGGTTAGCACATCTGCCTCACAGCAGGAAGGTCATGGGCTTGGGCGTTTCTGTGTGGCGTTCGCATGTCCTTTCTGTGCTTGAATGGGTTTCCTCCGAGCAGTCCAGTATCCTTTCACAGTCCAAAGACATGCACATTAGGCCGATTGGCTATTCCAAATTGACCGTAGGTGTAAATGTGAGGGTGAACGGTTTAGTGTGTTTTGCCCTGCAATGGTCTGGCGAGCTGTTCAGAGTGTACCCCGCATCACACAGTGTCGGCTAAGATGTGCACAACACCCCCCCCCCCAACCCCCCCTCAAATATTAGTGAAGAAAATATTGGTGAAGACCACAATCTTTGTAAAATGTTCACAAGTTATTAAGTTATTAAGAACAAATTTCTTCATGCAAACATTTGGTGAATGAGGCCCTTGAGATAAAGATAAATATTTTAAGAATTTTTCCAGAATTTGATGTGACCTATAATTTGTAGTGTTCAATGTAAACAAGCTGGAATCTTTAAGGAGGGGAAAAAATATATACATATCTGTGAATGGGATTAGTACAGTATACTGTGACTTGCATCACCCCTCAGCATTATTCCTATTTTGTTGTCTTACCAAATGTAGTTTAAATGACGATTTTTTTTCCTTGATTTAATGTGACAAGATACAAAGTTATTAGCAAAGTGAAATAGAAAAAGAGGTTGCTATGAAGTAGCAGTGTCTCAGTGTCTGCAACACCACTAATGAAGAGGCACCACCAAGCAAGAAACAACATAATGACCAAGGAGCTCTCCAAACAGGACAGAAACAAAGTGGTGAAAAAGTATATTTTAGGGCTGGGTTATAAAAAAAATCTGAAACCTTAAAAATCCCAATTAGCACTAATAAATCCATCATTACCAAATTGAAATAATATGGCACCACAACAAACATGCCTACAGTGGGCTGTCCACTAAAACTCACAGACTGGGAATTGTATAGAGTGGCCCTATCTACTGGGCATCTGTAGATAAGACCACTCTAAGCCTTACACTCCACAAAGCTAGTCTTCATGGAAGAGTGGAGACTCCCCTAACATATTGAAGCAGGTCAGATGAGACTAAAGTTTTACCTTTTGGCCATCAAGGAAAACGCTATATCTGGCATAAACCCAACATCTCTCATCACCGCAAGAACCCCAAGAGCACCGGCAGGGACTGGGAAACTTCAAAATTAGAGAGTTATGGATTGCCTGTATGCAAATTCTTGAGGAAGAGGAATTTTTAAAGGAGCTGGAGCAGTTCTGCTGGCAACTTGGCTTCCAAAAATGTATTAATGATGGCAATTGTCTATTCATGTAACTGAACAATACTAGAACAATAAATTAATGTTTAAAAACTCATTGACAAAAATAGTCTTCACTCCACTGGAATGAAGCCTTCTGCTAACTTCTATCTTTTTGTCTTCATCGCCTGCTGCATAACACTGGCAGGGGTGAACAAAGTTGGATCAAACATAGAAATGACAAATTCCTTCTGAGAACATGGACTATTCTGGTCAATTTGTCCTCTTGTCATCATCAACCAGCATCTTTGAATGTTTCTTCAATCTTCATCTGTATTTTTATTTCCTGGTATTTCATTTATAAACCACCATTTTTTTATAATAAAATATAAAATAAAATAAAAAAATTAAAAATAAAAAAAATTTAAAAAAATAAAAAAAAACACAATTTTTTTTAAGATTTACTTATTAATATTAATAAGTGTGCTATGCAACTTTTTATGTTTCAGTCAATTAAAATACCTTTTCTAAAGGCTTGTTGGGTTCTCTGAACTGCCTTTCTGTTTACCATACTTGTAACAAAACTTGTTTATCTACTGTTTATCAAATGGAAGACTAAAGGCATACAACCCAAGAAACCAGTTTAAGCCCAGGTTGGTCATAATTTTTGTTTGTACTTAAGAGCTTGTTCTTTAATGCAATGATGAGAAGAAAAAGAAATGAAAACAAATTATGTTTTTCTTATTTTTAGCTATCTTAGCACAACTTGGCTTATCTCAGTTCACATTCACACACCTTATTGTTCAGTGTATGAATAAGAAACAGACTGCTCAATAATAAGCCTGGGCAAATAGGTGCCAGGTGTGCCATTTTAATCATTCCCATATACCACACTCCTGCTAAACTACATCTGCACCTGCTACAAACACAAAGCTTGCATTCATTCATTTATTTTCCAAACTGCTTTATTAATAATTACTCACACAGGAAGGCTGTAGGCAAAGTCAGGATACATCCTGAACATCTCACCAGACCATACATGGACACATACATATACAGATATACATACGAAGAGTTCAGACACACCTCTTTTGTTTTAATACAATGAAATGTATCTAGGGGTAAGCGTAAACCTTAATTATTTCTACTTTTTGGTGAGACAATAGTTAAAGCATGTCAGAGGATTCCTAGCTTTTTGAGTAATCTAATAGTAAATGCTGCAAGTTTACTTAGACTATTGGTCTTGAGCCTCATTGTTCTGTCCCAGATGCCATCACAGCATCCTGCAGGCAATTTTTCTAAATTCCTTCCTCAACAGCATCCTACAAAGAGACTGTTTGTGGGCTGTTGTGACAATATGTCATGGGACTATGAGCCACTGGTCTACATCAGCCAGCATTTTCCAGTCTCCGGCTTCTTTGAGCTGATTACTACTGGTCAGTGAAGGATGCCTTCTCTGTCCCTCTTTCCCTTTTCAGATCTACAATGGAAAAAACACAATTTACACTTTATAGTTTGCTTCTGATTTTCACGTCTTTCACATTTCTTTCCTTGTTCCATGTTTTTCTTATTTCTATGCTCTCCGATTTCATCCACTACCTCTGTCTCACTTTCGTGACAGCCATAGCACCTAACTGCCTGCTCTTGTTGCTGTACTTCCTGAACTACAAGTTAACTCCTTTGTAATGGGAGTCTGACAATCCTCTGACATAGACCCAATCCTCTCCTTCCTTGATGAACATGGCACGGAATATCAGCATGCTGGATTGCTATGTTGCCTGTTGCACTTCTCTTTTGCCCTGTTGCAGTTTCTTTTTTGTTCATTTCTGCCATGTTTTTAATAATTGCCCAACAGCCCTTAATATTTTTAATCACGGGAATCTGAATGGATCAAGTCTAGTCTTGTTTTTAGTGCATTTAGAGTTGTCTGCAACCCTAAAAGTAGGTTGTGCAAGGATGCTATATACATATAGACTAATGCTGCTCAGACGTCTTGGAACTCCTAAGCATTTTCTCACATAAGACATTTATTCAATCTTGCTTCAGTTGCCGGACCTGCAGATGCAAGTATTTGAGATTTGCATTATAGTATTTTTAATGCTTTTTACAGGTTTCTAAGGTACTGTTGTATCTTACTGATTAAAAAAAAACCTTTTATATGAGAGCCTGCCTTTAAAAGTGATATGTATCCTTTGGAAGGATAGATATTCAGGTTGTCATATCATATATGGCTTTACTGGTGTTAACCAGACATTTGATTTTAGTGTCTTACCCAGCACACTGCAATTGTAATTGCTAACTGGGAATTAGTACAGCCTAATGTTATTTATATTTCAAGATACTGAAAATACTGCCAAATGAGACAGAATTGCAAGTTGTGAAAGGTTTTGAAAACCAAGTTTGTGAGGGGCTGTGGAACTTGAAGTTCAAGTCAGCCCACAGGACTCAATAAGAAACAAATGCATTAGTAGGATGGAGGGAGATGACATGTAGGTTTTTGTTCACTCTTGGCTGACAAGATTTAGTGACACATCATCATAGAATGCTCTAAAACAAATACATACAGGGTCATTTCAAATTATTATTTCTACACTAACCTTTTTTTAAAATAACATTTCAAAGGTGATAACCCCTAATTGGTGGCCATTGTTGTATGGTTCTTCCAGCCATGCAGAAATATTCATATCAAATAATATTTTCCTGAGTCATTTAATATTTAATATGAGTCTTTAATATCTGGGTTGGTTAATATCATCCACAAAATCTCACTTTGGAATACTGCCTTTAAAAACTCCCCTCTTTACCTAAACTTTCTGTTAACACTAAAAGCTTTTGTGTTATTCAAAAATATTCCAAGACACATTTTTAAACAAACCCACTATCAGCTATAGAAGATCATAACATGTCACACCAGATGGGCCCCAACTGAGTTATACCCTGTTCTGAATCTCAGGATAAATCAGCAGCCCAGGGTAGACTGGTCGAAAATAATCCATGTTGAACAATGATTTCACTTATTTGCTGAACTGCTGAACAGCATGGCAACAGACAGATGGGAAAAGGGAGACTTAAAAGGTTTATATCAGCCCAGCTCACCGTCAAATTCCCAGCACAAAAAAATAATCCCTTATAATATGAACTTTCAAGAGACAATGGAAAGAGTTGCCATATTAACATGTGACTAACCATTAAAACAGCAACACTGCAATTAATTTAATTGCCCTTTTATATCACAACATAACTTCTGCATATTAATTGATGTTTGAACACAGCACTATAACTTTATTTGGGAGCCAAACATCAAGAGGATCCTGTATATCACAAATATACTATTTAAGTTGAAAAGGATGCTGGGAATAGGTACATTTTTTACATGTTAATGGATAAGAAAATACATATTATTGAATAAATTTCCTACATTTTATGGTGAAAAAATAAAACGTAATATTAAATTCTGACATCACTGTCTATACACATTTGGATGTGATTTCTGAAGGCTGCCATGGCTCAATGAGTCATGTCAGGTGGAACAGCGGCTATTTCCTGTTGAATAGCAGCCTTAAAGGCTTGAAGGGTTTCGGGGGTGATGAGCATACACATGTGATTTAAGGTAACATGACAGAAAAGAATGACAAGGGACACGATCACCTGATCTGGAAACAACCAATGATCAGATAAAGCTGTGTGTGTCATATCACTGCTAAAATCACACATTGGATTCTTCAAGCTCAAGGTGTTCAAGTTGTGGCCATAAAAGGTTATTCAGTATATTAATGTAGCAATTGGAAGTTACAGTAGCCCACACACCGCACTCTTAAAAAGAAATAAAAACTAGATTTTTTTTTACTTTTAAAATGGGGACTTTTTTTGGGTCATATTTGTATATGTTTTTATAAGACGTCCTTGAAGCGTCTATCTGGAGTGCTACCAACTTTGCCACCATGCACTTCCCCCTATATTTAATCATCTTTCCAAATGATAATTCCCTAAATAAGTATCAGGTTACTACAAACTTCTGGCTTAAGGCTAAAGGGAGGACAGAACTGTATAATGTTCACAAAAACTTTACAAAATGTAAACCTTTGTATTTACATAATAGTGTTTGCTGTATAATATCATGATTGAAAGGCATAAAAAGCAAAGCTGAGATGAATAATAAGCATAACAAGAGGCAGAACCACATGAATTGAGTGTATCAAATATTTTCTCATTTTTATTGTATTATAGTTTTCAGGGTAAAATGGCAACAAAAGATTGTATATATTTATAAAGATTGCTCATATCAAAATCAGTGAGGAAAATGATCTCACTTTGAAATCTCACAAATGATCTGACTTTGGCTGTGGCATGGATTATTCGCATAAATAATCCATGAATCACAGTAGTCCCACTGAATGGTATCAGAAACTTATCTGGTCAAAAGCTGAAACACTCAAGGTATCTCACCTCCTCGGCATGGATAATGTAGCAAATAGGTCATATATGGTTCTGTATTTCATTATCCACATGTTTGTTTTACAATACATTTTATAGCATGTTGATGTGATTTAATTAGTAAATAAACTCTCTCCTTTGAATAATTTATGAAATGGCTGGGGTTTGAATTCAGAAGTCACTCAAGGTCAAAGTTAATTTTCCCATTTAAAAGGTCATATATGGAAATGGTATTTAACCTTATTCGCAAACAAACATTGTGGAATACCTAAATGTATTAAAAGAGAAAATCAGTTGACTTAAACTGATGAAAGGTTTCAATTATTTTAAGTTATGAGCCCTACAGCCATTTGACATTTATTGTCACCTTTCAAGGCCTTTAAAGGTCAAGGGTTATCATCTTATTTGAAGGTCTATCATAATGGCATGTTTATTGGCACTTGTTATGAAATTTAAATGCTGTCTCTTTATTACCTTGTGACCTTGTTCTGACCATCACTTTTGATCTTGACATTCCAAAATCACATAATCCTTTGGATTCAGGTTGAGTTGTGTCCTCAACAAGTTCATTCATAAATTGGAAACTGAAAAACCAATAAAGGTAAGTATAATTGCTCCACCAAAATGGTTCTACCCCGTCAGGCAAGATCAATAATCTGAGATAATTTGAAAAAAATGATGACTAGGCTGGCATATTGCTCTGACATGCAGATGCTATAGTTAGAATTTGGCATCAACATCAAGATGCCATGATCATGCCATGTTTGTTTTCAGGCTAGTGGAGGTAGTGTAATGGTGAAGGGAATGTTTGTTTCTTGCCACTCACTTGGTTCTGAGCAATGTTGCAGACCACTGTTTTCCTTCATTGCCAGATTTTTAAGATCTAAATACAAAATAGGACCTTTGGTGTTATGATACGACTCAGAGACCAGAAGGATAATCCTAATCAGGTTTATTAAAAAGCATATCTTATGGTTCGGTGAGCCACGAAACACAGACAACACACTGACGGGAAAGAAACAGAAACCTGCCAGGAGGGGCGAACGCAAAACCGACAAACAAGGATAAACTAGGAATTGAAACCTGCCACGAGTGGCAAACACAAACAGACAAACACAACAGAGACGGGAATAAGGAACCGGGAGAAGAGGGATGTAATCGTGACAAGGAGAGAGCAAGAGTGTAGGAGTAGAGGTGAGTCCGGAGAGCTAGAAGGAGTAGCAGTAGTACACGCATACATCCATGAAGAATTAAATGTCTTCTGAGGGCAGAAGTAAGTCATTTGCTCATTCACCTATTTGCCGAGCTGCTTAATCCTAATAGGGTTGTGGGGAAGCACAACAACAATTTACACTCACACAAATTATGAGTTAACATTATATGCATGCCTTTGGGCTGTGGGGACAAACTGGAGTACCCAAAGGAAATCCATGCAAACAATGGGAGAACAAACTCAAGACAGAAATTTCCTTTCCAAGCTCAGGATTCATACCAGTAACCACTACGCCACCATGCTGTGCAGATGTAAGTCCTAATTACATTACCTGATTTAGTGGTGTGTTTACTTTTTTCATTGTTACCTTCGATAGTAAGTGATTTATCCTGGTCTTGGTAAATTTAAAATTTACAATTTAAAGATTACTGAATACAAATCAAAACACTCTGAAGAGGAAGTTCTATCACACGGCATCATGCATACATAATGTATATTTGCATCTAGTCCTGGGGCAGATTTTATTCCGACAGTTATTAATTTTTATTTATTTATTAATATTATTATAATTATTTTAAACATATTTGAGAAAACAGATATTTTGCTTCAGGAAATTACACATAAAACCGACATTTTTAAATCATCGTTAAGAATTACATAAAAAAAAAAAAAAAAAAAAAAAAGATCAGTCACATGGAAAAA
>JBCNYG010000023.1:11660774-11671975 GCA_039654305.1 Porochilus rendahli | reverse complement strand
ATATTATTTTTTTTAATTTTTTTTTTTACATGGTCTGTTTTAATGTATACAGTGTGAAGTGTTATTCTAATTTGCTTCAGGTGTTGCCTAGGAGGGCTTTGTTTTTGTGGTGGCAGGACGACACAAGTTCGGGTTGCAATTGATTATTTTTTTGAGTTTGTGATTTTTGGGGAAGTGCTTTGTCCCCAAAGATCACAAACTCCGAAAAATATTCAATCCCAACACTGTCAAGGTCAGCTGCAGCTGCAGCTGAAATCTCACACTACAGGTGTTTTCCCAACTTTGATGTAATGTCCTTAAAACAAGTCCAAATGAGGCTCAGTAGTGGGTGTGGCCTTGTGTGTGCCTGTATGATATCCCTACAACGCCTGGGCTGCTCCTGATGAGGTGATGGATGGTCTCCTGAGGGGTCTTCTCCCAGATCTGGGGCATCATGTACAAATACTTGCATGAAATTCTTACTGAAAAATGGCGTACGCCTAAATCCAGAAAACGTCGTACGTACAAAAACATGCATGAATCTGTGCGTACGCATGAACCCAAGCACATTCCCTGTTGGAGTACCCAACCCCTCCCTGTCCATGCCCCTATTTAAATACGCAAATCATATTTAAATGAACCCTCTGTGCAGGTTCAGAAAGCCATAATGAGAAATAAAGAAAAACAATATGAGAAAGACGGGGAGGCGCGCAAGAATGTACAGTTTGGCACGCTGTCCTCCGGAGAGTGTGTGTGAGGCCGTCAATGCTGTGGGGTCAGAGAGTTAAAAAAGAAGTGGTTAGACTTAAAGGTGGCCGTTAAGAGGAGGACGGCTGCCCACCGCCAAAGTATGGCCCAATCAGTGGGGGAACAGGAGAGGAGGACCTCACCCCGTTTGAGCAGAGTCATAGGTGACACCGCTCTTTCAGGGGTGGTGGGAGCGCATGCGGCGGCTCTGGTGTCACAGAAATGGGGGATTCCTGCTGCCCATCCGACTGGCCGTGTCTTTACCCGCGCTGTGCAATCGATGCCATTAATGACCGTCTGCTCGTAGGCATTCTCACAAATATTAGGGACTCAATAAATGCATTGTTGAATGGTGAAATCACCATCGCGCTCAGTAGCATCATGGAGTTTCCACCCATGCTGTTCCTCAGGGTGTATGAGTCGTGCATGGAACCAAAAAACCTCACCACAATGTTAGTTAAATGCATTTGTGCATCACATGTGATCTGTACTGTGATAGAATAAAAATTCTTCCTGTTGACATAAATTCATCTTGTCAAATTTATTTCTTTTATAGCAATGTATGTGCAGTCAACAGCGCCGATTACGTTATGAAAACCAGCTCTCGCTGCAAACTGCACTTTAATCAACTACTAATTTTCACATTATAAACAGTTTCCCAGCATCACCTCTAAGTGTCGCCAAAACACCAACAGCTGCAGAAACATGCGTACGCCAGCCATAAAGTTTGCGTGAGGCACCGCACATTTCCACGGACTTTTCACTCTTGATACATCTGAACTTTGCTGTGGAAAAGGGCTTACGCAACGTTTTTGTGCATACGCACCCTTTGTACATGAAACTCCCCACAAACTCCCACACTCACTTTAACCCATATTTTTTAGTTTTTAATGTAATATCCTTTTAGTTAAGATATTTTATCAGTTGTAATTGAGGATGCAACTGTTCAGGAATAAGGATCACTGTGTTATACCAGCTACAAAGAACTATGTCATTACCATTTCTATTTTTTCTCTATTAATGAAAAAGAGATAAAAAACTCAGAAGGTCCCAAAGGCCTTTTAAAAGCATTGCAACATATTTAGCTAGCAAAGTTATACATTCTAAACAGCTCATAAGACCATTGCAAGACCAACATGGACACCCAACCATTATTACTCATATTCACACCTAGCAGCAATCAAGAATATCTAATAAGCCTTATGTGCATGTCTTTTAAAATATTTGAAGCAACCAGAGCACCCAAAGAAAACCCACACAAGCACAAAGATTCTATGCAAATGCCATACAGAAACACCCTCACAGGGCATGGGGCCCAAAACCTTTTGCGGTGAGGCAAAAGAATTAACCACTACACTACTGTGCCAATATAAAGAGTTCTTTATCTCTTTTTTTTGTTGTTGTTGTTTTACTTATACTTATTAATAAAGCACAAAGTTGTATGAACTTGTATTCTTACCCCATAAAACACCATGCAAATATTCATCTGCACAAAATATAATTAGTTCTTTATTTGTACTTTATGTATTCATTATTTATTCATTATATGTGCTTGTATTCCTTCGTTAATAATCAAAACACATTAGTGGAAATCATAAATAAAATAATAAATTATCTTATACTTCAAAGAAGCAATTAAAACTTACTTACACTTGGGTCTGGAATCCATAGAGACAACACTACACAAAGATGTAAAACTAGACTGGGTAATGTATCTTACATACACATTTACACATTATATAAGTAATATATCATCATATTTATTAAAATTATAGGGGGCAGCACGTTGGTGCAGTGGTTAGTATGTGTGGGTGGGTAGTGGGTAGTCTGCCTCATAACAAGAAGGCCTGAGTTCGATTCTCGGGCTCAGGCGTTTCTATGTGGAGTTTGCATGTTCTTCCCGTACTTGCGTGGTTTCCTCCGGGTGCTCTGGATTCCTCCCCTAGTCCAAAAACATGCACCATAGGCAATTGGCTGTTTTAAATCTCCCCTAGGTGTGAGTGTGAATTGTTAAGTGTGTTGGCCCTGCGAAGGCCTGGTGAGCTGTCCAGGTGTACCCGCCCTCACCCAGAGTCGGCTGAGATGGGCGCCAGCCTCCCTGTGAGCCTAATAAGGATTAAGCAGCTTAGAAAATTAATGAATAATAATTCAATGAAGGAATAAATAGATGGCAGCAATATGGCATACTTGTAAGCACATAGGCCTCATTTCAAGGTTTTGTGTGTTTGATCTGTGAAGGACTGGCAAGCTGTCTAGAGTGTACCCTGCTTTCGCCCAGAAACGGATGAGGTTTTAGCCTCCCTGTCACCCTAGCAGGATTAGGAAGTTCAGCAAACATATGACTGAATGAATTATAATTATTAAGGATTATAAACAAGGTGGCATGGTGGGTAGTGGTTAGCACATCTGCCCCACAGTAAGGTGGTGGATAAGAGTCCCACACTCTAAAGACATGCACATTAGACTAATCGGCTGTTTCAAATTGCCCCTGGGAGTGAGTGTGAATGGTTGTCTGTCTTGGTTGTTTAAGGTGTACCGTGCCTTCACCCTCTGTCGGCTGAGTTAGGCTCAAGCTTCCCCACGATCCTAAAAGCTATTATGTGGTTTGGTAAAAAGTGAGGATTGTGAACAAAGGGTATTTTTAAAACACATATCTCTTACACAAGAAACATTTGAAAATATCTGTGATGTGGCTAATAGGTGTAAGTGGCTTAGCATTTCAGTGTGTTGTTATAGTTGATTTGTAACTACACAAGGATGTTCTGTTATTGATTATAAAGAGGAGTAAACTATTTATCCTTATTTAATACACAGCTCATGCAGAGATATGGTAAATAATACTGAATTTAGATGTAGACATAAACCTATACAAAGGTTATTATCTTGTGGACATAATATTTGCATAAAATCATGGAAGTCATTACATCATGTATTCTTAAGGAAGAAATTTAGTATAATAAAAATAATAAATTCAGATCCTTCTAGTCTACTTTTTACTCCATTGTGTAAATTTTGTATATTTTTGTATATGTTTATGTCTATTTTTTTTCGTATTTTTTTTTACAGTGCACTGTGTTGTTGCGTGGAGAACCCACAATTTTATTGTACTTTACTGTATAATGACAATAAAGCCTATTCTATTCCAATCTATTGTAAATGTTAAGGAACTGATAATAGTGGAAAGTTAACATTCAAATTTATCTGACAGACAGTTAAAAGTAATTTATCTTTGTTTTTCAAACTTCTTTAAATGCATCTGCTTAGAGAAAATAAGAGTGTGCAGTGGAAAACTTTCAGTAAGCCCCAGCACTTCAGCAGATGGTTGGGGCTTTAACCCAATTAATCCCAATGTTCATGACAGATGAAACCCCAGATGAACATGTTCCACCCACATGAGAAAGTCAGGGCAAAAAAAAAACTTCTTCAGAAATACTTACAAGTCTGCTGAGGAGGTGCAGCCAACAAGCATTAGCTTAGAGATGACTGCAGCTTAATTTTCTTTCACGCCGCCTTCAGCTGTGTTAATGGGCTTGAAATAAAGAGGACGAGATGAAATTGACCTCTGCTAACACAGGCACACGTCATCACATTTAATCTCTGAACTCTCTCCTAATTTAAAGCACCTTCAAAGATGAATAATTGCATCAAGGAGAAAGGCAGTGGGGCCATTAATTGTTTTACTTCTGTTTCTTTAATTGGGATTTCACTGGGAACAGGAATAAAGGCTGTAAAAGATGTAGACAGTGAGACTATAGCTTAAAATCTTGTCCACTCTCTGTGATTATTGCACAGCTTGAGTAATATCTTTGTGTAGAGTATTTCTGGAGTTTATTTGGTAGAAAATTTATAACGATCATTATTACACAAATATGAGCCGAAATAGTAAGCTGTCAGTTAAAGTCTTAACTCTGATTGGTCAGAAGGTGTTTGCTGCAAGTGAAATCCCAGGTTTTTATCAACACTCTTGTTGTTTTACATTATTAATTCTGTATATAGCTTGCAGACTTGTATCAGTATCATTGATGCTTCATGTCAATAGCAAAAAAAAAAAAAAAAGAAAATGCAGCAATTAAATTCTGTTCAGTTTTATTTGTAGAGAGCTTTTCACAATTGTTATTTTAACAAGGCAGCTTTACACAGTTAAAACAAATTTGGTAAGGAATTTAAACTTCTCCCCACAAACCCTACACATTCCCAATAAGGTAGGGGTTGAAACTTAAAGTGACTGGTAAATTGAGTGCTTTGCCTTCTGGGTCAGCTCCCTCTTCATCACGACGGGCCAGTACAAGCTCCGCTTTACAGCAGAGGCTGCCCCGATCTGCCTGTCAATCTCCAGCTCCATTCCTCCTTCACTTATGAACAAGACCCCGAGATATAGTCAATACAGGCCTTGTCATAGTAGGTACATGCCTCGTACATAACAAATCCTCCATAAAAGAAAAACTTTTATGAAACTTTTACAATGTGAAACAGATAGGAAAATTATGAAACAAATATCCAACAAGTGAAAACATCATAAACATTATAGTTACAATGTCGATGGATAAACATGAAATAAGTAAGGAGATTATAAAGTAAATATCAAAGAAATAACATCACAGGATAAGTATGAAACTAAAACACAGTTACCTAGCGATACTCATGTATGTAATTATAGATATACAATATATACTACATACATATATTAATCAACCTTCATGCACTTCTATGAGTTTACTCGAAGATGACAGGTATATTTTGAAGATTTGTATTTAATACTTTGTGTTAACATCAGATGTCTGGGAACTTGTCGTCTAGGAACGATGATGTGGGGTCTGCTCTAACATCGCTGCCGTTTATAGACAACAGACTTGTCAATGCGGTAGTGAAGTCAGCAATGTTCTTGCAAAAACCTCTGTAGAGATTTTCTACAATTTGGTGGACCCCTGTTATAGTGGGCACCTCTTGCCCATGGCAGAGATCCTCCACAATTCTGTGGACCTTTCTTATAGTGGGCACCTCTTGCCCATGGCCAAGACTGTAGCACAGATAGCTCACACTGGTCTGACCAAACAACTTAAAGAAATAAATGAGAGCATTCATGATTTTGGGGGTATCAGAACCTCCAAAGGGAACTCCTTGTTCCAATTTAAAAACTTCAGGGTGACGTGCCCTCTGATTCACACTTTGGTGCATGGTCGCCCGGTCTTCGGAAGCTGGAACATCTGGGGGTCTCCACTTCCTCATCAGCAGTTCATCCCTGACCGAATTACCGACTGGAGCTTAAGCTAACTTTTCTTCAGGAAAAGCAGCATTAGAGAGACACTTCAAATCAGGATTACCTTTCTGTTCCTGAATCGACTTTGCTCTCGATAGAGACATATCTGTCTCGGACGTCGTAGACGTCTTAGTGTCGTATTTGAAGCATTATCAGGATTCTCCCTGGGAGCAGCAAATAGCTGGGACAAATCTGGAATGTCTTCTTCAGAGTTAACATCTGGTCTTTGTGCCAGTTTCTTGGTTAGGGCTTGTATCCCTGGATGAGAATGGACCCCTGTTGGGTTTTCTTCTTTAACAAAGCCATTAGCCATTTCCTTGAATAGAGCTCGTCTCACTGGGCGAGAAGAGAACTCTGCTAGCTCCTCTTCTTTACCAGTGTCATCTTTTGATGATGGGATTGGTTCGTTGGCGTTGGGCTCGGCATCGATTCTGCGGCAAGACCTGACACCCGCCAAATAGTTTCCCAGCAATAGTGAGATTCCTTCAACTCCTAGATATGGCGTAACAGCAACAACCCCAGGACCTTAAACTAAGTCAGAGTTCGATACGATATTGTGAAGGGGAGTTGTAATGCTGCCACCTCCAAGACCCTGAAATGTTAGAGATTGATTGAACTCGAATCTAAGGGCAATACCCCTTTTAGTAAAATAGTTAGAGCTGCCCCAGTACTGCGTAATATTTTGATGGGTATAGGAGTATTTGTGTCAATAAATGACACGGTGTCCTCGGACACATAAGGAACGTACTCCTTTCCGATATCAGCCTGCTTTACATAATTCTTATGAAATCTGGTATTATTTTTGTGAGGCTTTTTTAAGGGGGTTATTGCCACTGTTTTTATCTTCTGGTCTGGCTTAGTCTTCTGTAAAGCATAACATTCGCACATTACATGACCTTTTTTTTTTTTTACAGTACAGCCATGTAGGACTTGACCTGGTTTGGTTTTGTTGTGGTTTCTCCTGGACACTGGACTGATGATGGCTGCTGGATGGCTCAGATGTTTGATCCGAGTAAGGTCTTGGCCTCTCAAAGCAGATGCTCCTCTTCACAAATACTTTCTTTTGGCTAAGGATGTATTCATCAGCGAGAATTGTCGTGTCTCGAAGCGTACGAATTTTGTGTTGATTCAGGTGCATCCCGATGTAGTCGTGAACCCATCTCTTGAGTTCTTCAAGCATCATTAATTGCCTCAAGTCCTCACCGGTGTCAGCTTGACTCGATCTGCACCATCTGTCAAAGAAAACCTCTTTCGGGTGACCGAACTGCATATACGTGTGGTTATCTTGTTTGTGATAATCCCTGAATCTCTAATGGTAAGCCTCTGGAACTAACTCATAAGCCTTTAGAATAGTGGCTCTGAGCACTTCCAAAGAAAGTGAAGTGAGCACTTCTCAGCTTTTGCCAGTCAACGTACTTCACAATAGAGTTGGCCATTGGTCCTTAGGCCAGTCGTTATAGCTGGCTGTGTTGTTAAAGTCTGTACAGAAACTGGTCAACTGCATCTTTGTTGAAGACTGGTACTAAGCTTGTTTGTTCGCCAACCTTAAATTTGGACTGTGACTTATCTTTAATGGGCTGAGCTTTGCCTCCATGTTGAAGCATTTCCAGTCTCTTCATCTCCACTTCAATGCGGCCTCTCATTTTCCGCTTCCAGTTCTATTCTGCGCTTTTCATTTTCCACATCTGCTTTTATTCGGCGGCATTCGTTTTCCGCATCCGCTTCTATTTGGTGCTATTCATTCTCCACCTCCGCTTTGCGATTTCCCGCCTCAGCTTTGCTTTTTACCGCCTCTGCTTTTATTCAACGCTCTTTGTTTACGGCCTCCATATGGCGGATATCTATCTCTACGAGCCGACCCTTTCTATTCTCACCCTTGGCCACCACTGGAAACTTCCTTGAGAGTTGCGAGTCTTTGCGCTGATTCATCTTCCTCCTTTATGGTTTCCTCTTAGGTGCTTTGGGCATCACTCTGGTCTTGTGTCGATTTTCCTGGTAACAGACCTCTTTCCGTTAAAGCCTTTTGAATTGCGTTCTTAATAGCATTTTTCCTCTTTGACTCCTTCATGTCAGGCCCAAAATGTAGCAATGTTCTTCAGTTTGTCCTTGTTGAAACAACCCAGAATTTGTAGGGAAGGGTTTGCTTGGAAGTCTGATAACTCAGACATTGTGTTACACTCATTGGCTCAATACCCACAAACTTGGTGAACCCGGACAAGCCCCCAATTTGTGATGGACTGGTGCAAGCTTCAGAAGGGACGACAGATACAGAAGTGGTTCATAGTTTATTAAAGACACATGGGTAAAGCTCATGAGTCAGTTGTACGCCCAGTCTCATCAACAAAGTTCTTTGTGTCGTCGCCTCTTCCTCTGGATAGTGGTGGTTTTCATACTTATATAGTCATTACAGGCCTTGTCATAGTAGGTATGTGCATCATTATTCTAACATCACAACATAATAGGTACGTGCCTAGTACGTAACAATGAGATGTTGTAGAGACTGTCTACCAAGACAGTCCTAACATATCCAGAGCCTTGAGGTATTCATGGCGGATCTTATCCACCCCAGGAGCTCGGTCACCGAAGAGCTTTTTAACTACCTCGTTGACCTCAGCCCCAGTGATTGGCAGACCCCCTCTCTGAAACCCCAAGCTCTTCCTCTTCCACAGAGGGTGTGTTGGTGGAATTGATGAGGTCCTCAAAGTATTCCTTCTACCCCCTGACGACATCCCCAGTTGAGGTGAGCAGCCCTTCACTTCCACTGTAAGCCTCCTTTGGGATGTGGTGGACTACATGACTACAAAGTCGATCATTGAACTGTGGCCTAGGGTTTCCTGGTGCCATGTGCACTTATGGACACCCTTATGTTCAAACATGGTGTTTGTGATGGACAAACCATGACGAGTACAGAAGTCCAACAACGAAACACCATTTGGGTTCAGATCAGCTAGGCCGTACCTACCAATCTCACCCTTCCAGGCACACTGTCTTTGCCCACATGGTCGTTGAAGCCTCCCAGGATGACGAAAGAGTCCCCAGGGGGAGTGCCCGCTAGCACACCCCCAAAGGACTCCAAAAAGGGTGGGTATTCTGAACTGCTATTTGGTGCATAAGCACAAACAACAGTCACGGGTCCTGACTGTTGTTTGTGCTTATGCACCAAATAGCAGTTCAGAATACCCACCCTTTTTGGAATCCTTTGGGGGTTAGGGTTGAAGCCGGAGGGAGCCTACCCTTTCGTCCACCGGGGAGAACTCCAACATGTGGACATCGAGTCAGGGTGCAACAAGGATGCCCACACAGGCTCGCCACCTCTTCCTATGAGCAACTCCAGAGTAAAATCAGGTCCAACCCCTCTTGAGAAGGGTGGATCCAGAGCCCAAGCTATGTGTTGATGTAAGCCCAACTATATCTAGTCGGTATCTCTCAACCTCACGCACCAGCTCAGGCTCCTTCCCTGCCGGAGAGGTGACATTCCATGTCCCAAGAGCCAGAGACAGTAGCCGAGGATCGGTCTGGCAGAACCCACGCCTTTGGCTGCTACCCGGCTCACAGTGCACTGGACAGGTGGTGGGTCCATGGGAGGGCGGACCCATGTCTCCTCTTTGGGCTGGGCACAGCTGAGCTCCATGGGCAGAAGCCCAACCACCAGGTGCTCGCCTTCGAGCCCCTCCCAGGTAAACCACGTCCGGGCAAGGGAAACTGTGTCCTTGATATAATTTTGCTCATAGAGGTTCGCGCTTAGTCTGGACCTTACCTTATCTGAGATAAGATAATGATCTGAAATAGTTTCTGACTGTGGATCAGTTACTATATTTTTGATGTTTAATCCAAAAGTTAGTATTAAATCTAGAGTGGGGCCAGCATTATGAGTGGGTCCGGTTAAATTCTGATTTACCCCTACTGAATCTAGAATACACACGAACACTGCTCTTAAAGGATCCTCTGGTTTATCAAAATGAATATTAAAGTCCCCAACAATTGAAGCTATATCTAAAAAAAAAACTACCAGGTTTGAAATTAAGTCTATAAATTCACATAGGAATTCGGAGTATGGCCCTGGGGGTCTGTAAATAATAATTAAAGGTAACCGCTGCGTGGGCAGCTTCTGGAAACGTATGTTATTTTAGTATATAGAATTTCAAATTTATTTAATTTATGTCTTGATTTATGTATGACACCTAGATTATCAGTATAAATAACTGCAGTGCCTCCTCCTCTGCCAGTTAGACAGAAAAGCTACTGTACCATAAAATGCTGGAAAGGTTAGTACAGGCTATGTTAGAAAGTTGTCAGAAAGTACAGTGCATTGCAGATGTTGTGTAGGGGATATATAGTGGTAGGATGGTCAGAGTTCCCATGCTAACCACTATTCAAAAGGTATCCAAAGGTGCCCTGGGCTCTGCCATTCATATGAATCTTAATTATGCATGCAGCGGAAACATGGACGAGTACAAAACCACGTCCTACAGCGTGCGCAGAGTGGTGAAGGAGGCGAAACAGCACTACGCACAGAAACTAGAGTCACAGTTTCAAAAGAGTGGCTCTAGGAGTCTGTGGCAGGGACTGAGAAACATGACGGACTACAAAGAACCATCTTCCAGATCGGTGTATGGAGATGCTTCTCTGGCAGACGAGCTAAACATGCTCCCTTCGAGGCTGCAGCTCACAGCACTATCAGCGTTAGCAGTGCTAACATCGTTATGGGCAGCACACTTCTGGAGCTTCCCGGAGAAGCTAACTCATTCATCATCTCGGTGCACGACGTGAGAAAGGCGTTCAGGAGAGTGAACACGAGGAAAGCAGCAGGACCAGATGGCATCACGGGTCGAGTCCTGAAAACCTGCGCCTACCAGCTTGCTCCTGTGTTTACTGAGATCTTCCACCTCTCCCTGGATCAGTCTATCATACCAACGTGCTTCAAACAGTCCATCATTGTTCGGGTCCCGAAGAAACCTCAGCCCGCCCGCCACAACGACCACCGCCCAGAGGCCCTCACCTCGGTAGTGATGAAGTGCTTCGAAAGGCTTGTCAGAGACTTCATCGCTTCTTCCCTACCGGCCACCCTGGACCCACTACAGACCCACTACAGAGGACGCCATCGCACACCTCCATCACACAACCCTCAACCATCTGTACAGCGGAAAGGGGAATTATGTGAAAATGTTGTTTGTTGACTACAGTTCAGCGTTTAACACCATAATCCCCTCCACACTCA
>JBCNYG010000023.1:11636361-11648638 GCA_039654305.1 Porochilus rendahli | reverse complement strand
TGAGTGTGTGTGTGTGTGTGTGTGTGTGTGTGTGTGTGTGTGTGTGTGTGTGTGTGTGTGTGTGTGTGTGTTTGGGGTGTTGGTGGGGGTGGAATTGCGGGCTTACAGAAGTGAGGATGAATTGCATTGCTAAAACACTCTATCACAGCAATCAGAGCATGACAGAGCAGCATGGCTCAGAGAGGATTGACAGGCACATTAAAATTCAGATTGTGTTTTAGGGTTCAGAAACTTTGCCAACGTAAAAATGGTCTGCAACCTCACAGGCAAATAAACTATGTTTTTTTTCTTTCTTCCTTACTTTTTTATTGTTAACTCTAGATTAATTCTCCAAAAATTTAATTTCTTTAAAAGAGAAAAGAATATATCCATATTATTTTTTAAGTCACTTACCAATTCCTAAGTCCTGCTGATAAAAATCATCCTGCAGTATGATGCTACCAACACCAGGCTTTACTCTGTAAACAGTTGTTTTTCCACAAATTTAGCACTTGCAAGCACCAGAAACGTAATTTTTTTCTGATTAGATCAAAGTATTCTTTTCCCCACGGTTGCTAAACCTTAAACATGCCTTTAAGCAAAGTACAAATGTGATTTCCTATGCCTTGTAACTCTTCCATAAGGTCCCGCTTTCTCGAGTGCTCAAGGAACTGTTTGTCCTTTTCCTCTTGGTTTCCCTCTGTATCCATTCACTGACTTTTGATGAATGACTTGATGTAGGTCACAGGTGTGCTACATTTGTTTCATTTTAAAATAATGTATTGAATGATGTCATTTTGTGTAGATTGTTTAAAATATAATCCTACCACACATTGTACCCATTTCAGTCATTACACTTCAAAATGTGAATAACTTCAGGTTGAATAGATACTACTTACGCAGTATACTCTATGTTCATGAAATTTTAAGGATTAGCATTGTCATCTGTATTGCCAACTTGAAAGTTGTTGCATAAATCAGCTATTTATGTAGCCTATATTTAAAACCGATGCATGAATTGCTTTGTTTACTATTTATTTTTGATAATGATAGAGAAGGAGGTTCTGTGAACCTTGTTATTTTTTTCTGTTTGGCAGAGGTTTTCTATCTTTCAGTTCCTTTGTTCCTATTTTACTGTTTTGCAAGTGGATATGAGGTTCTGCCCCTTTGAAATGTCTTCAGTCATCATAAGGACAAGCCATGAATCCAGGCAGGACAAACGAAGAGTGCCTGGATACAAAACAGCAGTGTTAACCTTTGATTACACTTGTGCATTATGTGTACATTGATGTAACAAACACCAAAAGACACATCAGCTTCAGTAAGCATTTTCTAACAATGTGTTAAAAGCTGTGTTAAAAAAGCAAATTTCTAGTAAAAAGCCCCACGTTTCCAGAGCATATCAGAGAGGCTTTTTAACCATGTATCTATTACGAAATGACTGGTCACACAATCAGACTGTAACATATCACTGAATAATAATAACAATAGTAATAATAATACTACTACTAATAATATAAATAACAAGAAAAATTCATGAAAAAATTTTGAGACGTGGCTGCAACTACTGCTGGAAAATTTGTGAAAACTAGTGTGCTTAATGGTAGAAGACAGGAAATTTCCTGTGCATGACACAGGAAAATTGTGTGCATAACTTGTTTTTGTGTGTTAATGAGCAGCAGGTGTGTGTGTGAGGTGCATTTTTTTTAAGACCTGGCTGGTTGTTGCCATAGTGAGTAAGCCAGTAGTTACTCACAGTTACACTTTCAAACAATGTGTTTTTTGTCCCGGCCGCAAGACTCTTGACCAGCTCTACACACTCTGCAGGATCCTGGAGGGGGCATGGGAGTTTGCCCAACCAGTCCTCATGTGCTTTGTGGACTTGGAGAATGAGGTCTTGCTCCAAGTGGAGGAGTTCAAGTATCTCGGGGTCTTGTTCACGAGTGAAGGAGGGATGGAGTGGAAGATCGACAGTCAGATCAGTGCAGCCTCTGCTATAAAGCGGAGCTTGTACCGGTCCGTCGTGGTGAAGAGGGAGCTGAGCCAGAAGGTAAAGCTCTCAATTTACCACTCGATTTACGTTCCTACTCTCACCTATGATCATGAGCTTTGGGTAGTGACCGAAAGAACAAGATCACGAATACAAGCGGCTGAAATCAGCTTTCTTCGCTGGGTGGCAGGTCTCTCCCTTAGAAATAGGGTGAGAAGTTCTGTCATCTGGGAGGAACTCGGGGTAGAGCCACTGCACCTTCGCGTTGAGAGGAGCCAGCTGAGGTGGCTCGGGCATCTGATTAGAATGCCTCCCGAACATTTATTAGTGTAGAGTGAAAATGGTGGAAGTAGAAGAAAGTTTAAAAAAAAACTTTTTTCAAGCTAATCTTCTTTTTTCTTACCCTCTGCTGATGACATCACTCACTCTAGCCCAGAACATTCCATGAAATTCACACCATTATAAATACACAAAGCGACTGAAAAACCTTGTTGAACTTAAACAACGATTGAGAGAAAACCGTAAAGGGTAGCAAAAAGCCATTTTGACAATCAAAATGATGACTTCATTGTCTATGTTTTAAAAGTTCAACCATTCTATGTGTAACTATGACTTCTTGGTGAGGTGTGAAAGTTAGGCGAATTTCATGATTGTTCATCGATATAGACATTCTGGTCTGGTGGTTAAGGTGCTGGATGGGCATGAAGTTGGCTGAGATGGGCATGAATTATAAAAATAATAATAATAACTGTCTATGCAGTACGCACAGTGGCATAGTGATTAGCACGTCCGCCTCACAGCAAGAAGGTCCTGGGTTTGATTCCCAGCTTGTGCGTTTCTGTGCGAATGGTTGTGTGACTGATGGCCCTGCAATGGCTTGGCGAGTTGTCCAGGGTGTACCCCGCCCTCGCCCAGAGCCGGCTGGGATGGGCGCCAGCCTCCCCGCGACCCTAATTAGGAATAAGCAGTTCAGAAAATGAATGAATGAATTAATAACTGTCTATGTTAATCTCTCTGACAGAAATACCTTCTGTATAGTTGGAGGATCAGACAGAAGGGTGATTGGAAAATTAACATTTATTCCAGTTCACGTCTCCTCTGGAACAAATACAACCACTCTGACTGTTACCAAGAAGCAGCGTCCTGCTGAGAAGAGCATTTACTTTATATGATTGAAACGTGTATTGCAATTTCAAAGCAGCATGTATATGAGATTATTACCATCTCACATATGCTCAGATCTAACATAGGAATGGATCATTCTGAAGCACTATTATTAGTGTATAATCTTGTTTATTTAGAGCAATATTAACAAAATTGCCTGAATCCAGTTCCTTACTATGCCTCAGTATTTAATCAGATATGCACTAATAAAATAAAAGACAAACTCAAAAGCCAATTGGCTGAAAGGTGCCTGCTGGTATGTTTAACTACAGTCATATAAAAAAATACTTATTTCCCAAAACATACACACACTCTTACATATGTTACCCACACCTTACTCCAATAAATTAGAAATAACATCTTTCAGAGTATTTGGAACTGATCAGAACCTTGTGTAGGTGGAATCTGCCATATTTAAACCAGACATCTATGGTCTGGTTTTCTCTTTGCTTTTAAAGTGTTTGGTGTCTTCATGCTAAGATCTAAAGACCTTTCTAAGACCTATAAAATAATAATAATGTTTGAAAGCAATTTAAGGACATTTATTTATAAAGCTAAAATAAATTGTGGGCCTTCAAACAGAACGACAATTCTAAGCACATTAGCATATAAAACAGAAAGTTCCTCAGTAGAATTACAGTTCAGCTAAAGAGGGCAATTTTAGCCTCCAAGGACAAAGTTCTATTGACATTTCTACCTATCTCTGCCCAGTTTGTTTGTTTATTTGGTATATGCTGTAAAATATTCTTCATTTGTATGGTGATCAGCAGCCTGAAATCAAGCAATTATCTGAAACCAATAAGTATACACCCCTCTCCAAGATGCTGGAGGTGGAGCAGTGATCTCTTTCTAGATGTTAGAACAGTGATGAATGTAGCACTGCAAGGGATTTAGCTCAGTGTGTATGTGTGTATCTATGTCTATGTCACTGTCGTTTAACTTGGACACACTCTCCCAGCCTCCGAATTCATAACAGAAAGAACTCATTTGCAAAATCGCCTGCCACCTGTAATGTATGCTCTGTAGTGGAAGTCAAGGCTCTTCACATGCCAAACATCAGCCCGCTGGCACAAGCATGACAAAAGGAACAAAAAGAAGATAATCAATGCAGCACAAATGGATATGTTGTGCTTCCTCCTCTGACCCAGCATTTGCACAGAAGTAGCAACCATAAAAATGTCCTGTTGTGTTTGTTTATTGGTTATATTTATATATGGCATCTACTATACAAGATGCCTGCATGAAGGATACTTCCTTCACATTGTGACTGCAATTTAGAGCTGTTTCAGCAAATTAGCAGTGGAGGTGCCAATAGTTCCTATTAACTTGTCAAAACAGAAATCAAAGGGCCAGGACCCACACACACACACACACACACACACACACACACACACACACACACACACACACACACACAAAATAATAATATTTGTAAAGTGCAATAAAAAAAAAATACTTTGGTCCAGGTTTTTTTCCACACGTTTGGTTTGATCAAGTTGACAATTGATAAGTGTCCAAGCCTGGGTTTGTGTTTCACCGCCTTTGGTTTCAGTACCTGATTTATGCTTTGATAGCAGAGTGGATTGCCTGATGTCACAGAGTGCCCTTCCTGTCTGTCTTCCTTCTGGTTCTCTCTTTTTAGTTATGTTGCCATAGTCAGTCATGCCGGAGTCCCTGCTTGCACTAAACTCTAATAACCTAAAATTGAAAGGTGTCTTAGAATGAACTTTAAACCATGCCAAATGGAAAAATTGGTATTTTTTAGTGTTTTTGTTTATTAGCCATACATTTAACCCAGTATAATTGTTGGACATTGTTTTCTCATTGCCTGCAATAGCATTGTTCAATACATTTTCACCCAAAAATTATAGAGAAGTAATTTTATATTTTTTTTACTTCTTTCTATTAGGAACCCTTTTAGGCAAAAAAGGTGGTGTGTAATCACACAACTGTACCTAACAACCTCCCTTCCTCTCTCTCTCTCACTCTGTGTGTTTTTGCTGAGGTACACATGCTTCTTCTGGGATGTAGGTAATACTGATCCTACTGGTCCTTCTGCTTTCTGAGTCTTGTGGTCTGTCCTGGTGTGCTGCTGCAGGCTGAAGCTCTCATCTTGGACACCCCTGGCTCCTGCTGATGATGATCCATATGGATCTAGATGTGCTGGTGATGTAAACTCATGCACATGCCTGTCAAGCTTCTGATTTCAGTGCTTGCTCCATGAACATTTATTTACCTACAAGTCTATCTACCCACCTGATTTGGATTAGTGGGGTTTTTTTTTTTCGTTTGTTTGTTTGTTTTTTGTTTAGTTTTTTTTACACTTTTTTAAAGTGTTGTATGAGCCTTGCCATGGCAAAAAGTGTCCAGTTCACAATGCAAGAGATCCAAATTCAAAGTTCAGATGTTTATTTAGCCTCCAAGAAAAGAAAAGCATACAAACATTAACACAAACAAATTATTAAAAAAAAGCACCTCAGACCCTGTCTACCAGCTCTGCATTGGCTTATAAAGTGTCCATTCCGCTCTGATTGGACTACTATCCTCTAGCTCTAGACTCTGATTGGTCCCTAATGACATCTTGTGTCAGCTTGATCTTCTTCATTTGAGTTTGAAGCAATTTTGTTCTATCTCTCAGTACATTTCGTTACATAAGGTCCTTGCACAGAGTGGAATGGCTGAAATAAAATAATCTTACATTCACTTCAGTGAATAAACTACTCATACAATAGTCACATCAATTATCTAATAATTAAATGGTGCAGTAAATCATACAATTCTATAGGTATAATCATTAGCAATTTATCTATTTTTTCAATACAGATGACTTCATCGGACAGTTCTCCATTTCAGGATTACAAATGTGTTTAAATAAAATAAATATGATCACTCATTCCAAATATATTACAATTTCTGTATACATTTTCAAGTAGATGCTTTTAATGATCAATAATTAACTCCAGTGTGTGATATGGAAGTAAAGCAATTTGCATGCAATTTATAGAGGACCATATATATGACATTTCAGACCAGCAGGCCATAGTCCTTCCTCAGTTCATATGTCCAAAACACACAGTAACCCCAGAAGCATCAGATGTAACCAATATTTTCCTCCACAGCTCCTATTATAACAACAACAAAAACAACAACACCGCTCATTAAATTTGTGACAGGTCTTAAATACATCACAAATCCAGATGCCAAATCAATTCCACATCCCAATACAGGACACATATTGGTTGCATCCAAATATGCATTCCTTTAGTAAAGTATTAGTATGCAAAAAAGTGCATAGGATGTCTGAAAGCCCAGTAAGCATTTAATACTAGTCAAAACCACAGTGTGCGAAGGTTCCATGTTACCCTTCTCAGGGGTATCTCATAAGTCAGCCAGAGCCTCTAAATAACTGAAGAAGAAATCCCCTGTGGAAATTATTAGAAACAAAATGATGTGCAAATGCTTGAAAGCAAAGCTGGCTTCCAACCATCAGTAGCACTTTACATATTTCTGCCATTGCAAAAATAGGTGGTGTATTAAACTGATGGTGACTTCTGTATCACTGTCTCATATGAAAAATCTGACATACTGTACATATATGCTTGTCACCTAGCTAAGCTAATGCTTCAAACATCCAGGTCACATTACAGGTAAGATGGTGATAGATTGTGTTCTTTCTACTTACAAACTAATAAAAATGTACGAGAGAGACTAGCATGTAGTCGGTACATAAACAACGTTAGTACATATTGAGAACTTGGATGCAGCCATTCTCTTGCCCCAACTAACAACACTTACATCTTCCTTAGCACCATCACATCCAGTGTTTAAACTTCTTTGTCATTGAAGTCAAACATATTACTCTAAATATCTGATCAATCCTCCTCTACATGTTTTAGATAAAACACAATTGGATTTGTTAATAAAGCTCACATTTACATCTGACTACATTCACTTCCTTGTAAAGCGCTATGCAAATTCATTTAAAGTGAACTGAACTTCGTGACACGTTTAAATGTTTTACCGAAAAATCAGTAGCAACATTTTCATACCCTACATAGTACTTTATGCAGGTGGTGTATTGGTTAAAGTGCTGGACTCATGATTAAAAGGTTGTGGGTTTGAATACCTCTTAGAGCTTAACTAAGACTCTACTTGCAATGGTGAACACGAGGTTGGTTGATCATGTAACCATGTAATTTATCTAAAATAAAGTACTTCATCCTGGTCACTATGATAGTGGATATTCTCTTTATTTTCTTTCTATCTTTTATCTTTTTCTGAAAAAAATTTAAGTAAGTAAATTTGTTAAAATATATTATACAATCAAAAAAACAAGAAGTGTGGCTTGGATTGGAAATATTTTCTTTGGAATTAATCATTCAAAAATTGTTACATTTATCTTTTTTTTAGTAGATATGAACTCTTCATGAATAAAATTAAAGGTGGCATGCTATTCAGTTTTGTTACCTGCTTATCTGGATCTGTTTTTAAAACTAGACCAAATTTCAATTCTTAGTTTGTTTTGCTATCATTTATTTTTTACTATGGACAAGTAATGTTTTTTTATTTATTTGGACAAGTATTTTTTTTTACTATGGACATGTCAGTTACCACATTGAAGCATTTAATTTCATGGCTACCCACAAATGTACAAAGTGGATAAGTGGGCCTCACTTTTTTAGAAAGAATACTTTGACAAGGTTTTGGTATTCAGTAGAATCTCAGCTGCCCAGTGGCTACACCTTTGGGGGGTGGGGGGTGGGTGTTGGGGTTGAGGGGGGGGTGTTGTTGTTTGGAATGGTGGCGGAAAGAAAAACACACAGGAGTCAGGGAGTGTGTAATCTAACAAGTAAAGTGTACCTAGAAATGCAACCATGCTACAAAACCATAGGCATTGATTTTAGTCCAATTACGGCATTGCAACTCTGTTTGCCGGCATGACAGTCCAGAGAAGTGAAAGTGATGCACGTTATCAGTTGGTACATAAGGAGAGGAAGAAGACCAGATACCAAATCATAACTAGAGATGACATTAAAAAAGAAGATGAAGAAATCGATCTACAACAGTTACTGTTAATAAAATGTTATAGTTAAACTTAGTAAACAATGATTACTCAAACATAATTGTTATGAAGAATACAGAAACTCCATTCCGGATTGCTATTTTTCTATTTTTCAAGTCAAGTGTTTCAAGTGTGCAATCATGATGTGTTTGAATTAAACTGAAAGCACTCTAGACAGAATTGCTGTCATTCATCAGTTCTTGGAACATTACCGTTTGGGGGGAGTAAAAAATAAAATAATTGGAAAAGTATTACACCCACTGTTATATTTTTCAACAACTGCTGATGTGTTTGAATTTTTCAGCAAAGCAAAGCAAGGCAAGACAAGCCTTAAAATTGGAGGTATCTAGTGTCAAACTCTTTGTCACCTTGTTGTTGTTGGGGATGGTTGACTATTTTCCATTATTAGCAATCAGACTCACATGAAACTTCAATTCAATTCAATTCAATTTTATTTGTATAGCGCTTTTTACAATTGACATTGTCGCAAAGCAGCTTTACACAGTAAATTAAGTTGGGGAGGAATCTAAAAATGTTTTCTACTTGGCAGACTTGTTCTTGTGGACAATAGTTAAAATTCCATGGGGTCTGATTTTGGATTCTCACTCATTCACTCACTTGCCAAAATACTTAATCCTACTAGGGGTGCCGGCAGGGTACACTCTGAACAGCCTGCCAGACACACAACCATTCAGACTCACATCCATTACCCTTTTAAGCATCAGGCTATTGTGGCATTGCTTATGTCTGCATTGCTGTTCCTCTTCCTGTCGCTGTCCCATTTTCTCCAGGCTATTTCTCAACAACTGCTGAGCAGATGATTAAAAACTTTTGCATTTAGGCTTTTATATATATAAATATATAAAATCCTGAGTCGATTTTCTGTAAGACAGTGCTCAATACAGCGAAGGAGAGTTAAATATGTGGTATGAGGAAAAATGGACTACAATTTCGTGGGCAATCACAAAACCGGCTTGTAGGGATGAAATTGTAGTCCTTTTGATAATTTTTAATATATAATTTTTTAAGTTATATTTAATATTTATTGTTTGAGAGCCACACTTCAGGTTTTTTTTCTGTATGATTTATGGTTGGAGCATTAAAAGTATGTCTGAAATGATGAAGTACTCTCAAACAAGTTAAAGATAACCGGATGTGTAGACATTTATGTTCATACCTGGCAATCTGGAAAAGCACAATGCATTAGACGGGGCATTTTTATCATCATGAAAAGCATATACCTGCATTAAAAAGGCTACCTTAAAAAATAGTTTGTGTTGCATATTTTTGTGATTCTTTCTTAGAGACCCCTCAGAGATATGAGATGTGAAGGTTGAATTATTCCCAGGATGAGATAGCCATCAGCTGCTTTCTTGTTATTACACTGAAATACTGAGTGTTTATTCATGGTTCCTGAACTCACCTGCTGTTCCTACTTCTTATGAAAATGACAAAAAAAAGAATGATAAAATAACCACTTTTGAACATAACATGAGCCCTTATAATTCTCCAACAATGAATGGCAAAACAAAAATGCTCAGCAACATAGGGTAAAATCATGTCTGTTATCCAACAAGAAGAATGACACTCCTCACATAATTTCTGACTAATTTCCATTAACTTTATGACTACAGATTGTTAAAATTTATTTCAGAATCCTGGTCATGAGAATTTCATTACACAGGGCAAAGTGTGCACAGAGAGAAAGGGTTAGTGGTGGTGGAACTTAGACTTGATGTCCAAGATGTCATAATGAAGTTTGGATGTGTAAAATGGCTTTTCAATTCATGTTTAGTTGTTTGTGGTGCAATAAAGTGTTTAGAGTTACCATCTAACCTGGAAAAAAATACTATATAGAAAGTGTATATATATTCAGCATCAGGAATTAATTTTATTTCTTCTATGAAAAAGAACACCCGGTACATAACAAACTGGAATGCACTCATAGTCTACACTTAAACAGTCATAGACAGTCATGTGGCATGTCCTGGTAAACTTTGTTAAGTACATACCAAAGCAAGTCCAAGGAAGTGAACGAATGCTAGTACATCTGGCCCATGTAATTTTAATGAATAAGTTTAGCCTTTGCAAAACAACATGGTATAAAATGAATAAATCACTTAGTTGCATTCTGGTATTGGTAAGTAATCAATAGTAGCTTGGTGATTCTCTACCACCACTGGTTTTTTAATTAATATTTTATTTTTACAAATACATATGTTCATGTGTTCTATTTCTTAAGAGTACCACAGCATCAGGAAAATGTATATTATAATTTATTATTGCAATGATGGCTTATCATTATCAGGTGTATTTAGCTGTAAATGGAAAAAAATGTCTGCTCCATCTCATCCCAACATACAAGCAGAAACTAGAAACGTGTAAGCCTGTTGTAAGGACAGTGAAGAATTTGACAGAGGAGCCGAATTTGGAGGTACAAGCCTGCTCTGACTGCACTGATTGGAGTGTTTTTGAGGCTGCTACCACAGACATCAATGAACTCGCTGACACTCTGACATCATACATAAGTTTTTGTGAAGACACGTGCGTGAAGACCAAGACCTCACGCACATACAACAACAATAAACCATAAAAGTCCAAGAAGCTGTGTAAGGCCAAAGAGGAGGCCTACAGAAGTGGAGACAGGGCCCTGTAGAGACAGGCCAGAGACAAGCTGATAAAGGAGATCAGGATAGCCAAGAGGAGCTACAGTGAGAAGCTTAAAAACAGCCACTCAGCCAAAGATCCTGCATCAGTGTGCAGAGGCCTGCAGCACATTACCAACTACAGGACCCCATCCCCCTCCCTGTGGAAAACTCCAAACGACCTGAAAGGCTTCTACTGCTGATTTGAACGGTCCCCAACTTCACCTATCACTCACACAAAAGGTCTATCTATAACCCCCCACCCCTCTCCCCTCAGTCCCCCTGAGTACACTGCGGATCTGTGTGTGAGACAGCTCTTTCAGAAACAGAAACCAGGAAAGGCTCCTGGACCCAGCCACGTGTCACCTTCCTTTGGAGAATCTGTGCAAAACAGCTAGCACCCATCCACACCCACATCTTTCATGATCTTTGGAGCTGTGTGAAGTGCCCCCTTGTTCCAGCTTGATGACTGGCCGTACAGGTTGAGCTGGTCTATCATCACTGGAGCTCCCAAATTGTCCTCTCCTGCAAAAACTGGGTTTGTTCTCTCCCTACTGCTGTTCTCCCTCTACATTAATGGCCTCAGGGGAACCCTCAGTGAAACTCCTGAAGTTTGCAGATGACACCACTGTTAATGGTCAGGACAGGAGGTGGAACAGCTGGTCCTCTGGTGCAGTCAGAACCACCCGGAGCTGGACCTGCTAAAGACTGTAGCTATGGCAGTAGATTTCAGAAAATGCCCTCCAATACTTCCACCCCACAGTTTCTACCGTGGACACATTCAGGTTTCTGGGAACTACAATCTCCCAAGACTTAAAGTGGTCATCCCACATAAACACTGTACAGAAAAAGGACCAGCAGAGGTTGTATTTTCTGCAACAACTCGAGAAATTTAACCTGCCTGAGCTGCTGATCACTTTCCACACCGCTATCATACAGTCTATCCTCAGCACATGCACATATTATTCTGCACTATACTGTAATTCTCTTTTTAAACTATATTGTCACTTTGCATTTGCTCTTTTTAACATATTTCCACACCTATATTTATTTGTATTTTCCCAAAAGATTAAATTTTTTTACAGTGATTGCATGTTTTCAATATTGACTTGAAAACCATGACAATTTTTATGTCTTTTAGTAAATCTGTGATATCATTTTCTTTCATTGTATGGTTTGGTACTTGTGTACAGAATAGGCTTACAGTACATTGTGAAACAGGCAAGTAAACTACTTGTTGTAATCTTGAAACAAACAAACAAAACATTTGCACAAAAGGTGCTCCATAAAGGCAGAAACGTCATGGCTTGTATGTACCATACAAGAAGAATTTCAGTATTTACCTTTGACACAGAGGGTAAAATTTACACACACACACACACACACACACACACACACACACACACACACACACACACACACACACACACACACACA
>JBCNYG010000023.1:11616097-11630392 GCA_039654305.1 Porochilus rendahli | reverse complement strand
TATATATATACCATACAATAAAAGGAAATTATATCAAAATCAAAATGATATATGTTAAAAGTTTACAGATTTAGAAACTGAATTGTAGCATCTGCCATCATGGTTTTTATGAATCTAATTTATGAATTGAAAGGCTTTTAAAAACCCTAATAAATTAGAATTTATTATCATATATAGTTTGTTTGTTTGTCTTGTGTTTAATGCAAGAAGTTTCATCTTACCTCAAAATATTAAAGAATCCTTTAAAAATTTATGGATCAAGAATTTCATCACAATCATCTCCAACATTTAATGGTGTGTTTCTTGTTCAAAGCCTTATCTCTTGTAAAAACTTCATGAAAAGCCTCACAACTTAACTTAACAAACACATGACCAAACAAGCCAAGGGTAAAACATAACATTGGCAGAGTCAACAATCTTTTTTTATTGGCAAACCAGGAATATTAGAAACAATACCTTTTTGATTAAAAAAAAATTAAGTACACCACACCATTGTTGAGCATTTTTCAATAACGGAACAATATATCTGGCTTTATTCCTTACATATAAAACTTCAAGAGCATTTTAAAGATTGGGCTAATTGCTGAACAGGTGTTCATTAATCACTGTCTGTTGTTTTTTCCAGTAAGATTGACATGTCGTACAAGCAGAAAGAAAACGTTGACAAAACAGCATTTTTATTATAGTGATAATTATCATAATTAATTTGCATTGTGATAATGTCTGCAGGCTGATGAGCAATTTAATTCACTCAGGAGATGAATAGTGGCTGGTTCTTTCAAACAGTATCAGTTCTTGAAAGATTATTCTAAAATTGTGCACAGCTTGTTAATTTCTTTTTATTTACCAATATATTATCCAATATATTATTATTAGAGGAAAGTAAACAACTCTAGTTGCCCCTGCGATTCTCTCTCATTCTTTCATGGGAATTTTTATTAATTTATTTTTTTTGTTCTCTGGTCTGTTTAGATGCTGATCTGTGCAGGTTCCTTCTTCTTCTTGCATGATTCATTTATAAATGAATATTTTACAGAGATAAATGAATCTTCTGACATAATCTTTCTCACTGTTTCTTGTAAGTCAAGTCAGACAGTCATAGTATGTTGATGGATGGAGAATGATGGAAAATGTCTAATCTTGATGCATTTTAGCAAGCTTTGTGAAATGTTCCGCAGCCTCGTAATAAAACATCAGATCCTAAAAATATGCCTGATTTAGCAATCTGTCATTTACTCTGAAACTTTTTTATAAATGACTGTCTAGTTTTAATGAAAGTGTCTGTTAGGAAGTAGAACTTGAATATGTATGGAGATGGTAGTGGTACATCTAACAGCTGTTTGATTTATCAATGCTAAAGTTTTGTACACGTACATATTAAATAAGCCATATATCATTATGCTCTAATACTATTTTTTCTTTAACTCCTGGAATGCTGTATCAATTAAAAATAGACAGAAAACCTTCAGTATAAAATCACTGGTATGCATCCCAACAAATGTATTAAATGAACACAATAATTTATTTAATTTTTTCCCAATTTGTGCCTAACCTATATTTTAATGTTATGGCTGATCAGTATATAGTGTATGTGTGCTAGCATGGCGCAATGCCAAATTACAGTGTGCCTATGCAATTCTTGGCAGGTCTGCTGATATAATCCTAGTAAATATATCTGAATATCATGGATGTACAGTGAACATGGCTGTATATTTGAATGTTCGCTTTCTCTCAGCATCCCTTCAGTGATTCGTCTCCCTGTAATTATCAGCAGATCTTCAAGCTATCTTGAAGTAATATACCAAACAGACAAAAGCATCTCCTTTCTTTTCCTTTTTCTCACAATAATACAAGCTGTGGTAAAACTCTGTCCTGTTATTTTATACCCTTGAGCTTAGCTAAGAGAGCCTCCCAATAGACGACTGTGTCACTAATTAAACAAGTACATCACTGCAGTGATTTTTATAGTTTACAAGTCAATAAAAGTCTGTGTGTTCATCTGCAAACCACTGATTTGTATTAGTTTATGAGAAATATGACTTTATGAATGTGGGAGGTATTGATGTGACTGCTATAATAATCAACATGTAGAATTTGTATTGACATGGCGCCATATGACGGGGGTGCCAGTCCTGTTTCTGGTGATCTACCTTCCTCTTGTTCACGCCAACACTAATTACGCCCATCTGACCATCCAATCATCTAATCAAGACTTAAGACTTGGAAATGAATACTTAAAGTGATGATTGGATTTGTCAGATTGGCTCCATTAGGGGTGGAGTTAAAATCTTTAGGAAGGCAGATCACCAGGAACAGGATTGAGCACCCTTGCCTTATGAAGTACAGTGCAGAAGTGTACTAATAAAAATAAGGAATCCGCTATACAGAAGACTTGGAAGTGGGGTATTGACAAACAAAAAATGCTGCCAAATAACCAAAGAAATACAGTAGATAAAATGACCAATTCTGCAAGGACTTGGAGAAAAATATATCACAGATGTGATGTGGAACCTCTAACAAGACTAGAGTGTCAACAGAAGGGCGAGTCGCAAGATTGAGTGAGTGGAACAGTGCCCTGATCGATCCCCATGTTTGTGTCAGAACTTGTCTTTAGAACCCGAGGCTTTCTATACCATTCCAGCACATTATGTTTCCCTGCAGGTGGGCTTTCAGAGAGAACAATTTTCCAGCAGCATGGAACAAAATGAACTCTGAAGGAAAAGGACAGATAGAGGTGCTAATGAAAATCTTAGAATTCTTTCTACACATCAAATGGAGTCATGATGAAAAGACTTCTTCAAAATTAATTTATTGAGTGAGGAAAAAACTAATTTGATGTATACTGTAAGACAATTTTAATTATTTTTAAAACTGCATTCACACTCTTGGCATCACAAATTAGAATAAATACAAAGGTGACCAGGAAAGGTAATTATCTAGTCATCCTTTATTCAGTTAAAGCTAAAACAGATTTAAACACAAATCTAAACACCAGCTACAAATTACATTCTAGCTTCAGTTCATTTTAGACTGCTTTTAAATAAACTGGTGCAGTGAATGGGATAATAAATACACTAGTTTTTCTCCCCCGTTTGGACTTTTCAGTTTCCGCCCACTGGCTAGCTTATCCTGTCCTGGCAGAGGAAATCTACCAACTGAGTGCCACTGTGACACTAGCTTGCTAATTATGGGTTCAACTATGGGTGACTCAACTCATTATGGGTGACTGTTCTTTTCTAAAGGTGCAACATTACAGTACACCGATCAGTCAGAGTTGCTGTCCAGTGGGATCAGATGAGACATACTAACCTGCGCTCCCCACATGCATGCTCCTTGGGCACCCATGACACTCTTGCCAGTTCCTGGATTCTCCTTTCTTGAACCACCTTTGGTGGGTACTTACTACTGCATACTAGGAACACCCCAAAAGACATTTTAAATATAGCCATCATATGGTGGCCCCTGTCAAAGTCTTTTTTTTTTTTTTTTAAAAGAAATGACGGTTCACTTCTGACCTAATACATTATGCTCCTTGGAAGGTTCCACAGTAATGAGATGAGAGTAATGAGAGTGCTATTTACTTTACATGTCAGTGTTAATAATGTTTTAAGGTTACGGCTGATTGATGTATGGGTGGTCAGATTAGAGTTGAACTAAAATGCATCAGATGTACAATGAATCAATTGAAACAGGAAGCATCATGATGCAAAACCATCAGAAAGCTTTGAAATTTGTGGCAGTGGACTGAGGTTTCTACAGTATTTCGCATAACGTTTTTAACAGGGCACCATGGTGGAGTAGTGTTTAGTACTTCCTCACACTTTGAGAATCCTGGGTTCAAGCCAATGACTGGCAAAGTTGTTTCACTGTAGAGTTTGCATGCTCTCCCCATGTTTTCATGGGTCCCCTCCGGGTGCTCAGGTTTTTTCCCACACCCCAAATATGCTTTAGTCTCCCCAGAACGAAGAAAGATCAAGATCGCAAATACAAGTGTCTGAAATTAGCTTCCTTCGCAGGGTGGCAGGTAAGGAGGAGCTCGGAGTAGAACCACTGCTCCTTCATGTTGAGAGGAGCCTGTTGAGGTGGTTCAGGCATCTGATTAGAATGCCTCCTGAACGGTTCCCTGGTGTGGTGTTTCAAGCATGTCCGACCGGGAAGAGACCCCGGGGTCGACCCAGAACACGCTGGAGGGACTATGTCTCTCGGCTGATCTGGGAACGCCTCGGTGTCCCCCCAGAAGAGCTGGAGGAGAGGGACTTCTGGACCTCACTGCTTAGGCTGTGCCCCCGCGACCCGACCCATGAAGAAGCAGAAGAAGATGAATGAATGAATCTCTTTCTATTTCACAAGGAATACCTGGCTCTGCAAAACCTTTTTCTTCATCGGCCATGGAGCAGGATTCCCTTTGCAGCATCTGTAAGTGGTCAGGTAGAAGCTAGAAAAACACTCTGAGAACTGCTGTATCCTCTGAGGCACTTGCTTTTATGTCTGTCATCTCCCTGATAGAGAAATAAGGCTGTCATTCAGAGCCGGGCCTCCCTTTCTCTAGAAAATCTTTTCCCTTTTCTTCCCCCCAACCCCCAGGGAGATCTTGTTTACACTTACTTCATGTTTTCAAAGCAGGCAGCAGCTTGATGTAAGGTCATGAGGGAGTTCAGATGGATAGTGACTGAGATGCATGTGCTTTGATGGAACAAAACGCTTAAAATAGGAAAAACGAGCAGTGATGGATATGGTTGAGACGAGTTTAATGTTATATTGATTGATCTGTTTCTTTTAACACAAACACAAAAGAGGAGTCACCCAGTAAATGAAGCAGTATAAATAAAACTAATACAGCAGTTCAAAGTGTGTAAAACAGGTCTCTAAGCACAGCAAACTCATTAGGGAATCAGATGGAGGTGGTTCAGTTAAATCAATCACCTCTGATCTTCCAGTAGTGATACCACCTCTGTGTTTCTAATAACTTCATCAGCTTCTACACTTTCACTTGTTTTTCTTGTTTAAACATTCAGGACATGCCTGAAGACTCAGCTCTTAAAAGCTATACATTGACTCTACCTCTAGCATTATAATCATTATTGTTAGATTTAAAAAATATATATATATTACAAGTTTTCATTCTTTGACTTGAAGAATTTTATCATAAGTAGTACCATTCCTGACAAAGTGCCTGACTCCTATTGTCTACCCACCCTCAAGCTGTGTCATTATAAAATAAAGAATATTCCACTTATATCTGCACAGTTGCTCAGTTGGTGAACCTCTCATATCAGTACTTCATTCATTCATTCATTTTCTAAGCCGTTTAATCCTAATTAGAGTCGTGGGACCCTAACTGGGAAGGTAACATGCAATGTACCATCCATGTGAAATTTAACACCCTTAGTTGCTTCATGTTAATGAAACCAAGATAAGACCATTGTTGATAAATTATAATAAAATGTCTCCTAAACCACAGTTCATGACAACTGATTATTTGGAAAGTGTGCTATAAAAAAAAAGTCAGTCAACCATGAACATGTAAGCACCTTAAGTTTTAAATTAAAATTTAGCCTTTTTTTCTGAAGAAAAACGGGAGAATGTTCAGATGAAGTATCCTTCAAATGTCCTTAGCAACCAATGAGTTATCTTCCTTCCATTGACATAAAACTTAGCAATTCATTTGAGTATGTCATTCTAAATCCAAGAAGCAACCTTGACAGTGCTGTTCACAGCATGCGGAGGTGCCAAAGTTACACGTATTTTACACGCAATTGTAATTAGCAAAAATAAATCAATAAAAATTCAGCCAAAAAGAAAAAAAAGTCTGTGAAATAATTTCAGTGATCGTGGTTTAAAAACATGATTAAAATCTACAATATTCAACTAATACTAAAGGCTATTAGCTAAAAGAGTTTCCCCTTTACTGTAAATGAAACTGCACTGCACTTACACTGCAGCTATGAGGCAAATGAACATTTGGTGGTTGGATGAGCATGGCTTCAATGTTACAAAAAAACCTACAATTTACACAACAATGAGATCAAAAGTTTACTGCCACTGAAATAATAAACTTACATTCATGTCGATATGTTTATTAGAAATCTGAATCCTTGTACAGATTTCTGTCAAGCTGCTTTACAAGGATGATTGCTGGTAATAGCAATAAAAAGTAATTATTGATAAGCTCAATTTAGGGGCAGTGGTGGCCCGGTGGTAGGGTGCTGGTTTACTGTTCTCAAGGTCGGGGGTTCAATCCCAAAGGATATCAGTGCTGTTTCCTTAGTGCTGCAGCTTAACTGGGTTATAAAATGTGGTCATGTCTCTCACTATGGTGAGACCCATTGCTGATTTTCATCAACTCTGATGAAAAACCCAGAGTCGGCTGAGATAGGCACCAGAATCTCTGCGACCCTAATTAGGATTAAGCAGTTCATAAAATGAATGAATGAAAATCTTAATTCGCTTCCAGACAGTTGATTCTGGTAGCTTAGTGTGGATTCTCTTCATATGAGAACTGATGTTCTGATGATCTGTTAATTTGATCCATTAACTGGTTGCAAATGGTGTGAATGATGGGTGCTGTGTAAACAGGCAGGGAACTATATGTATGCTGTTGCATCCACACTGTAATATAAAAAATCAGTTTGAAAAATTTGGTCACTTTCCTGCAGAGATCTGACACCTGAGACCTCTGGAAGAGATTGTGTTAAAGTGGCTTATTTTTAGGTAAACCCCAAACAGGGATTTTCCTCACAGTTTATTTATTACTTTATTGTTACTTGCTGAACAACCTAAAAACAACAGCTACACCAAACGCTGTTTGCTTGCTGGGATTTTCCTTTTAGCAATGAGGGTACTCAGTCAGGAGAATTTGTGTCTGTGCATTTGTTTGAACACTTCAAGTAATATTTTGAGAGAATTTTAGGGACTAGAGCTAGAAATATGCACATGCTGTATGGTGGGGTGTTATTTTAATGTTTAACTTTCTTTCCCCAGGAAGCCTTGTTGGAAGGCTGCCTGTAGACAGATGACAGGTAACCTTGCACATTTTTCCACTTCATTTGCGAGTATATATATATTTATCTGTGTTTGTGTGTATAAACAAGCTTTAAATTCAAGACTATCTTGAAGCAACAGATGCAAGGGCCGCTAATTGAGTGTCATGAAGATGACTCAGCTCATCAGGCTGAAAGTTGTTCCGCTTCAGCTACACCGAGTTACACTTTCAGCCCAACTTCAGAGAAACCTGTTGTGCATTCAAGACTATTAAATTACTCCAATTTGAGAGAGAATCCATTAGCAGGCCTGTCAGATGTTTGCCCTGCACTGCTTAGCTCGCTGCCCTGTGCACTTATCCCCACACTGCAATGCACTGCTAGCCCCACTGCACATCTGTGTTTAGAACAAGAACTGGATCATGGCTGTCCTCATGATCTTCCATATTAAGCTACTGGCCACATTCTGTGCTACTGTCTGCTATAAACGCAGATCAGTATGTGTAAAAATTATTTCTGTATAATAATTTTTACTGGAAAAACATAATTATGCAGAAACAAACTGCATGCTGACATCCATTTCAGGAGAACTTACGGTAGGTAATTCAGACACTTATCATTGACTCATTGACTATAACCTACAAATGTAATTTGATCATTTTAAGAGGTCAAATACATGATCAAATAATTCCTTAAATTAACACAAGTTGACCATGTATGTCATGTTTGCACTCATAAAGGAATATAAAAACTTTGAACAGCAAGTCTTTGACTGTTGGGTTCGAGCTGATAAATAATGGATGAGGAATTGCAAAAAGAATAAAAGCCATTACATTAAAAAGGAAATCTCAGACATTTTGATGTTACAAAAGGTTTTAGCTTAATGAGTTTTCCACATGGCAGGTGGCAAAGCTCTGCACCTTTAGCTGCTTGAGTTCATAATACCAGAACTAAGAACTCTCTCAACTAAATTTTAATGAAGTCAGTTAGCCAATGGTAATTGCATGCTTGTTGTAAATGAAAAGACTCCATTATGAAAGAAGACAGAAGAAAATACCAAAAATATGGAAATACCAAAAAAAGATGGGAAACCCTCATGGCTCTGGCCGGAGCCAGGGTATTTTAATGTTATTGTCATACCATTTGAAAGAATGTGGCTACCCACACAGTCTGTCTATTTGTATATCTATCACAAACATGCTCGGAATAGCACAAACAAAAAGGAAAAATAATCCATCAAAACAAAATTTAAAAAGGAACTCCAACCCTGTATATAAATTTTAAAAAATGCCAGAAAGAAAGAAGTTGGATATTCTCAAAGGGCTGTATCAAAGCACATTGATAGAAAGTTAAGTGGAAGGGAAAGGTGTGGAAGAAAAAGGTGCACAAGCAGCAGGGAAGACCACAGCCTGGAGAGGATTGTCAGTAAAAGGCCATTAAAAAGTGTGGGGTGCTTCACAAGGAGTGGACTGAGGCTGGACTTAGTGCAAGAGCCACCACACACAGGCGGATCCTAGACATGGGCTTCAAATGTCGTATTCCTCTCGTCAAGCTGCTCCTGAACAGCAAACAATGTCAGAAGTGTTTTAGCTGGGCTAAAGAAAAAAAACCTGGTCTGTTACTCAGTGATCCAAAGTCCTCCTTTTTGCATCTCATTTGGAAACAAGGGTCCCAGAGTCAGGAGGAAGAATGGACAGGCACACAATCCAATATGCTTGAAGTCCAGTGTAAAGTTTCCACAGTCTATGTTGATTTGGGGAGCCATGCCATCTACCGGTGTTAATCCACTGTGCTTTATTAAGTCCAGAGTCAACGCAGCCATTGACCAGGACATTTTAGAGCACTTCATGCTTCCTTCAGCAGACAGGCTTTATGGAGATGCTGGCTTCATTTTCCAGCAGAAAAACGGAACCTGCCCACACAACCAAAAGCACCAAAACCTCAATGACCAAGAGAAAGCTAAGAGACGATGCAGAAGAGCTGAAGGTCGCTATTGAAGCATCCTGGTCTTCCATAACACCTCAGCAGTGCCACAGGCTGATAGCATCCATGCCATGCTGCACTGAGGCAGTAATTCATTCAAAATTGGCCCAAATCAAGTACTGAGTACATATGAATGAGTCTACTTTTCAGAGGGCTGACATTTCTGTATTTAAAATCTTTTTTTATTGATTTCGTGTAATATTAAAATTTTCTGAGATTTTGTATTTAGGGATTTCATAAGCTGGAAGCCATAATCATCAAAATTAGAACAAAAAAAAGGCTTGAAATATTTCACTTTGCATGTAATGAGTTTATATAATATTTTAGCTTCACCTTTAAAGTTGAATTACTGAAATATATATACTTTTGCACAATATTTTTTGAGTTTCATCTGTATCTACGGAATGATTTAGGGTGTTAAAAAGTATTTATGAGACATATTTGTGTTATAGTATGAATACAAATTAAAAATGAAAGCCTGCATACATTAGACATGTTTAAGGGAGAAAAAGTAATATGTGGTTTCATCATTAATGCTCCAACAACTCCCACTATATCAGCAATATACAAAATGAATCAGAATACTTTATTGATTTTCTGGAGGAAATTGTGTGCACACAGTTGCCCCATGCCAAGTAAAGGAAAAGATAAGATAAATTTAAGTCTCCATAAGTAAATATAAAAATGTCTATATATATATACAATATACATTTGGAAATATACATACATATATGGTATGTCTGGTATTTATATGAAAGTTTAAAATTAGAACTTTCTAATATCTATGTAAACAGTTACAGAATGAATCCTGTCAGTGAGTAAAATGTACAGTGCAGTATTATCAATATGATAAACAATCGAATGTAAGTGTAGTACAGTTTAATGTCAGGTAGGATGTCGTTCAGTGGTGCATTTAGGTGGTATCAGTCTCTCGCTGAATGTGCGCCAGTGACTGATCAGCAGGTTGTGAAATGGGTGGAAGGTATTGTTCAATATTGTATTTATTTTGGCCAACATTCGCCTTTCCGAGTCCTGCTCCATCTCCACAATGCTACTGGCCTTGTGGATCAGTGTGTTCAATTTGTTTGCATCTGCAACCTTTAGCCTGCTGCCCCAGCATGCAACCGCATGGAGAATAGTGCTGGCCACAATAGACTCATAAAACGTCCTCAGCAGTGTTCGGCAGATGTTAAACGACATTAGCCACCTCAAAAAATAGAGACAGCTCTGGCCCTTTTTGTAAAGTGCGGCAGTGTTCCTAACTAAGTCCTGTTTATTGTCAATATGAACTCCAAGGTATTCAGAATCTGTGTGCCACCATTTCCATTATGACAACCTGGATGAAAACAAGGGTCGCTAGTGTTCTGGATCTCCTAAAATCTACAATTGATTCCTTGGTCTTTGTCACATTAAGCTGCAGATGATTCAGCTCACACCATGTGACAAAGGAGTTCACAGCAGCCAGATATTCTCATACATCCAACCACAACAGCATCAACTTCTGAAGATAGCAGGTCTCTGTGCAGTAGCTGTGAACTTCTGGTCAGATAGTCCACAATCCAGGACACAAGAGAGGCATCCAACGGAAGCTGTCTGCTTCTTACCCAGGAGGGTCAGCCTGATGGTACTGAATGCACTGGAAAGGTAAAAAAAACATGAGCTTCACAGGGCTCACTGGCTGCTAAAGGTGCAGGCATGGTTAAGCAGGTAGATGATGGCATCCTCATCTCCGAGGTGAGGCTGGTAAGCGAATTGAAGGTTTGGTGTCCAGTATGTGGGATCCAGTATGAGTCGCTCGAGGGTCTTCATGAAAAAGGCCATGGAACTGTAATCCTGGGGGCAACTGGGGTTACAGGAACAAGGCCTGAAGTCTTCCATCGCACAGGGACCCTCTGTAGACTCAGGCTTATCATGAAGATATAATATAAGACTCCACAGAGCTGGGGGAACAGGCTTTAAAGATAAGAGGGCTCACCCCATCCGGTCCTGCTGCCTTGCCTGAGTGTATTCTTCTCAGCTGTTTCTCAACCTGATTATAGTTGAAGTTGACAGTTGGCGGATGATTGTCAGGTCCATCACAGGAGGCCGAGGTTCAGTAAGGAGAGGAAGGGAGAGAGGGTGGTGTGGCAGGGGGTTCCAGGCTTGCTCCTGATGAGTTAGAAGAGGCCTGTGCAGTAGCCGCAGTGTCCTGAAACCAGTGATGGTCTTCATACCACTATAAACCTCTCATGTTGTTATGTTGGAGTTTCCACTCCAGCTTTCTCCTGTATTTGTCCTTAGCCTCCCTGATCTTGATCTTGAGTTTTTTTTGTCACCCACGGCTTGTTATTTGAGTAATAATAGACTGTCTGAGCTGTGATAATGACATTGGTGCAGATATTTATGTAGTGTGAGAGTTGAAGTCACCCAAGATCACAAAGAAAGTACTCGGGTGCTGAGTCTGTAACCAGGCTATGGTAGCATGAACAGTGTCACATGCAGCAGTGCGGTTGGCAGAAGGAAAAACATAAACAGCCACTAAGATGACATGGGAAAATTCCCTAGACAAATAATATGGTCTGAATCCAACAGCACACAGTTTCAATGTCCGGTCCACAACTCTGCACTTTGATGGTTATGTTGGTGGGTTACACCAAGGGTTATGACAGATACTGCAAGCCGCCCTACTTTCCTTTTGGACAGTGTGAAAACCATCATAACCATACGGATACGTTGTCATCGGGAATATCTTGATGCAGCCATGTCTCCATGAAGCACATGAAGCTGCAGTCCCGATACTCCCTTTGACTCCAGGCTAGCACTGTCAGCTCGTCCATCTTATTCACCAGTGACCTCATGTTCCCCAGTATTATAGACGGGAGACACGGCTTGTACCTTTTCTTCACTGTATGTCTCCGCTGTCTCACCAACTCCCTCTTTCTCTTCTTCTGTCTGCCTCCTCTGCATCCATTATGTGTATTTCTACAGGTTTCAGCTGGTAAGTCCATGGGTCTGGCTGCAAGACAAAGCTGGCTTCAGGATCCTTGGAGTAAACAAAGCGTGCCTTGTGTAGTTGCTGCACTAAAAGTAAAAGTTCCACAGCAATAAAAAGTACAAAAACTCTCCCAACCCACATATTGAGAGGGCAGCAACTTATAAACAATAAATAATAAGTACAAAAAAGTTAAAGAAAGTAAAAAAAGAGTTAAAAGTACAGAAAAAGACAGGAGCAATTGAAAAGGCTGCATTCCTGTTAACTCATGCACCGAAGAAGCCAAAGATTAAATGAATAGACAGCTATACTTGCTTTATTATACCTTATTATTAACTGGTCCAAATATTTATATTTATCTCAGCAGACACTGGGTGAAGCTGGGGTACACCCTGGACAGCTTGCCAGACAATTCCAGTGTACTTTAACTATGTAACTTTAAAGTAACACACAAACGTCTTAGCCATACACAGCTTTACTAATATTCTCAACAGAGTAGAAGAGGCGAAGTGATCCTCACTGTGGTTTAGGACTGATCAATACACTGGGTTGTATTCAGATTCAGTGACTTAAATGTTACTATTTACAAAAGTAAATAAAAAATAAATAAATAAAATGTTTTTGTAATTATTAACATTTAATCAAAACATGGGGAATTATTATTATTATTATTATTATTATTATTATTATTATTATTACTATTATTATTATTATTATTATCATTAAATTTGGTGAAAGGAATGTATCTAAAATAACACTCGATTCACAACATACTATTACCAGTACATAGAATTGTATGTCACAATTTAGAGTATGTTTTTATCTTCAAACCATTGAACCATTGCTTTCATAACTGCTTTAAAAAAGGATACATTTTTGAATCATTGTTCTGGTAAATTGCACCAGGTGTATTAGCATTTAATTAGAGTCACCAATCAACTTACTTTTAATTCCTCTAACGTCCACTATTAAGCACCTGTGGCTCAGCTTAGACAAAGTCCTGCTGGAAAATCTGTGTATTCATTAAATCAAGCATTCATTCTTCTTGCACACCTGGGTATTTCCAGCAGGGTTGTTCAGATCATTTCAGGCCACTGGGTTCACTCAGAAGAAAATTAAATTCTTTCCTTTCTTCTTTCTTTTTTTGTAGGAACTAGGTTTGTGTGCCACCTTGTGCATTAAATCCATTGTCCATATATAGAGCTACATCAAATCATCTAAATGGTGTTTTAGGTACAAATATACATTGCAGATTATTTTTGTGGAGTGTTTCCCCCTCTAATTAGCATTAATTATTACCAAAAAACTACAAACAGAAGAAAACAAACAGGGGGCAGCTGGGGCCTAATGGTTAGAGAAGCAGCTTTGGGACTGAAAGGTTGCTGGTTCGATTCCCAAAAAACCAGCAGGAAAAATGTATGGTGGTGGGGAAGTGAGATGCACCTTACCTTCCTCTACATTCATGGCGGAAGTGCCCTTGAGCAACCCTAACCCCCAAATGCTCTCTGGTCACCCCACTGTGTGGCAGACCACTGCTCCGAGTATGTTTGTGCTCACTGTTTACGTGTTGGTGTGTTCACTTTGGATGAGTTAAATGCAGAGGCAATAATTTCCCTTGCGGGATTAATACAGTATATAATTAAATAAAAATTTTAAAAAAGATAGTATGGTAAAGCTTTTGCCTCAAGACACATGTGTATGCTCCTTAGTCATGCTTTAGAAGGCTTGTAATTTAGCTATTCCTACTTTTGATATTTCTTTTAGCTATTCCTACTTTTATTTATTTATTTTCCCTTGTGAAACCTATGTGGTTCCTTATATAGATGTATAGGGTTAGCCCTGTAATACTGTTTGTTACCTCTGCTACCACTTGGCAGGGGAGGTTATGTATTTACCAGTGTGTGTGTGTTTGTTTATTTGCAAGATTACACAAAATCTACTGAACCCAAACTTGGTAAAAAGGTGTTGTATGAGCCTGGCAAGAATCCCTTTACATTTTGTAGCAGATCTGCATCATGGAATTCATTCACACTTATTCAAGTGTTTTTAACAAACATTTATTAAAGATGTGCATTTTTAATTATATATTTTAAAGAAAGTGACCCAAATACCATTCTAGAATTCCTCAGACACTATACATGCTTAAATTTGGGATTGTTCCTTTTCCATTACTCATTGTTCTTCACATAAGGTCACAATGTTCTCCCCTAATAGCTGTCAAGTCACAGATCCAGATACATGAAGCATAGTCATGATGCTCACTGGGCTCAGCAAATAGCTGGGATAAATCTGACATGTCTTCTGGATAGGGCTCGTGTCACTGGACGAGAAGGGAACTCTTTTGGATCCTCTTCTTTAACG
>JBCNYG010000023.1:11537867-11556203 GCA_039654305.1 Porochilus rendahli | reverse complement strand
TATGGCTTTATGGTTACAATGAATGTGTTGTATGATGAATTTCTGTATTTAGCATTTTTAACAGTGAATATTGACTTCCTTGACACTGGAGACTCTGCTAAATATGCTTAATAAGCATCACCATGCTAATAATTCCAATAGTTGTTGTTATTTTTTATTTTTATTTTTTATGCATCTGGTTTATCAGCTAAATCCTCAGTTATAATAGACAGAACGGCAAAACCAATATATGTAAGCTGCCTGTCACTTGGATTGATGCATTTAGGGTTAACTCATGCTCATTACTAAGAGGAACCTGCATGAAAAGTAAAGTAATGAGTACACTATGAATTTATTTGAATCATAACACAAGACCCTGAACTTAGCAGTGAATCACTGTGATTTTATGAAGCAGTGACTGTCCTCACCACTGTTTCTGATCTGCATCACAGTTGCAGTGGTGTTTGGGGTCAATGCAAGTGTGCTCAATGCCGCAAGAACATTTCTGGACCCCTGGTGCAGAGCCGCCCCAGTAGAAGTGTTTCTCGTTCTCTCTGCCAACCCACCATGTGTACGGAGTTCCACCTGTAAACACAGGACAAAGTATAGTAAAATTGGACAGTAATATACACTGTATGTAGGATCACAGCCATGGGGAAACACTGAAACATAGAACTGGACATTCTAAGACCTGAAAATTTTGCAGATTCCTGCCCTTTTAAATACTTGTGTATAACTCAGGGATGAATGACCGTATTGTACCCCTCACTGACAAAAACAGCATTTGCTTAAGCAAACTGAATCACCTACATAAATAGAAAGACAGATTTTTGTAACTTAACACTGTGTCCTATCTATACACAGGAAAAGAAAAATGGCTGAAGAGGATAGAACCCTGTCATCACAGTTCATTCATTAATTTATTTGTTGGAAGTTACTACTATATCATTAGTTTTTTTCTGCGCAGGAACTGAGCCTAGGAGGTTTGGTGGTGGTGACAGAAGGTTCTAAGGAAGCGTCCAATTAACTGAATTTTTCCATCCGCCTGCCCATTGGTTTGGAGATGATAACCTGATGATAGGCTAACTGTCGCTGTGGGAAGAGACTCGAGAGGGATTTTGCAGTTTGCAGACTTTGGAAAAATGGTCAACAACAACAAGGACACAAGTGTTACCTTGAGAGGAAGGAAGGTCGGTCATAAAGTCCACTCCCAGGTGTGACCAGGGCTGCCGAGGTATAGGCAACAGGAGTTTCCCAGCCAGGAGGTGTCGTGTGTTTTATTCACGGCACATTCCTAGCATTCAGCTATGAATTGACTCACCATAGTCAACATTCCAGGCCACCAGTACCATTCTTGCAAGAGAGAGAGTCTCGTTGGCCCCTGGATGCCCAGTGCCTGGGATGGAGTGTACAGCCCATGTCAGTGGAAGTCTTAGGTCCTGCGGAACATATTGGAGACCCGGTGGCGTGTCAGGCGGGGCCGGGTCAGATCCTACGGCGACCCCAATTTTTTTACAGACTCAGGTTTAGGCCAGACCTTAATGGCCCTTACTTTCCCCTCCTCCATCCAAACGCCGCGGGGGTCCACCACGTAGACCAAGACAAGTACAGTCGTCTAAAGGAACAAGCATTTTTCGGCTTTCAGGAAGAGTCAAAATTGCCAGAGGTACTGGAGTACATGTACTACCTGGTGCATGTCATCGATGTAGAAGGTGAAAAAACAAACCAGCATGGCTCTGAAACCCTTGTTCATGAATCCCTTAAACACTGAGAGAGTATTAGTAAGCTCATACGGCATCACAAGGAACTCATAGTGGCCAGTGTGAGTGATAAAGAGGGTCTTTCACTCATCCCCTTCACGGATGTGTACCAGGATGTAGGTGCTGCAAAGATCCAGCTTCGTAAATATAGTATACCCACGTAGTTGTTCCAGGGCTGAGGGCACAAGACGTAACTATTTGCGGAATTTGATGATATTGGTGTTTAGGGTGCGGTAATCTATACATGGGCAAAGACCTCCATCCTTCTTGGAGACAAAAAAAAAGCTGGAGGCAGCAGGAGAAGTAGATGGTCATATATATCTTTGGAGATGAGCTTCCTCTAGGTACTTCCTCATGGCTTTCCGCTCAGGTAGGGATAATGGGTAAATCCTGCCCTTTGGTAACGGAGCATATGGAGAAGAAGTTCGGGAAGTGGTATAATTGGAGCTGGGGTCGCCTCCTGAGGCCCCCAGAGAGGAAGTTGTCCTCTGAGACAGAATCGATGAGAGCCGTGACTGTGAGGGAACAGGAAGGAGTAGTGAGGGAGACTGGAGTGGATAATGGTTGTGACCTGGTGACGTCACTACTGTGTTTACTCACCACGGGACGTTGATGACGGGTGGGGCAGGCCGAGATGAAATGTCCTGGCAGGCAACAATGCAGGCACAATCCGTCCATCCTCTGACGGTGTTGGTCTGCCGGAGTTAGACGCACTGCATTTACTTGCATGGGTTCTGGGATATCAGACCGCATGTAAACATTCTGCCGCTGCAGCTTGGCTAAACATCCTCTCTGCCAATGTGCAATATGGATGGCTAGCTGAATATATTTCTCCAGCCCCAGAGCGTCGTCATATAAAGTGAGCTGCAGTTGAAGGCAAGGTTCCAAGCCCTGGTGGAAATGTCTCAGATGATGGAGCTTTTCTCGGTGGGTGGAGTCACCATCTGGCCGGCTGAACACCTTGCGGAAGTGCTCAGTAAAAATGGCATAGGAGGAGACCACTGGCCCATTTTGCCTCCACAACCCCTCTGCCCACTGTAAAGCTTTGCCAGAGAGCAACAAAATGATATACGCCACTTTGGCATGCTCGGTGGGAAAACGAGCAGGATGCATCTCGATGGCAAGGGAGCACTGTAGCAGGAAGACATCACAGCTATCAGCGTCACTGTAACAGTGGGCGGGGTTGACAATGGGCCTCAAAGAGCTTCCCATTGAGACACCGTAAGGCAGCATCTTCGAGGGAGACTCTGAAGGTGGTAGGGAGCATCGTACTTCCTTGACAAGTGCTTCCGAAGAAACACATACGAAGGAAAAGGAGGTGTGGCTTCCATGAATCGGTGCGGTCGAGTCTTTTGTTATGAATGACTCCCAAAGACAGATGAATGAACAATAATAATGGGGATTTATTTACCAAAAAAATAACACAGGCTCCATGAGCAACAAAAATAGGATAAATAAAGAAACCAAAACCTGCCACGAGAGGCAAACCGAAACAACACAGAAAGGAGAACACAAACCAGGAAGAAGATACTGCACGAGAACGACGTGGAAGGATCAGGTGCGTCAAACGCTTGTGAAGGTAATTGGCAATAGCGTAGCTTCAACGAGGTTCGATGTCGTTTGGAGCGAGACCAGTGTGGGCGTGAAACATCGTAGGACTATAATAATAATAACAACAACAATAATAATAATACTAATAATACTAATACTAATACTACTAATAATAATAATAATAATAACAAGAAGAAGAAGAAGAAGAAAAAGAAGAAGAAGAAGAATTATTAGGGTTAGGGCAACACAGCAACTTTTTTTTTTTTGAATTGGGGTTGGATGTTTCTCTGTTCAAGACTTGTGACTTGTAGGGATTTTAGTCCCTAAATTTCATTCTCTGTAGTTAACTAATTAAATAAAAAAAATTCTGTATATATTTGCGATAATCAAAACAAAAAGCTTACATATATTGTACATTGATTGATTTATATTTACTGGGAAGTATCCTTCTCTGCCATCTGGAAGAAGGTTATGCCGCATCCACAAGGAATTAGGTAAGAGCTCCGAGGCCTCAGGCTGTCAGACTCTGTGCTGTGCTCTTCCACACACACACACTACTCTAGGATCCAAGTAACACCTCACTCCCAACTGCATACCGTGACACTTTAAATCATTAATGATGCACATGTCGCTGTGTTTATTTACTGCACTGACGCACTGCTTACAACAATACTTTGATTGTACTGACTCAGTACACTTCTGTACTGTCATTTAAACTGCATTTCCCTCCAGACATCATCACCACTATGACTGTACTGACAGTTTATATGTTATTTCCCTTCTAGACCACAGCTGTCTTATGCTTACGGTAACTCTCCTTGACTTCCTTTTTCCCCGTTGCACATTATTTATGTCCTGTCAGATATCTTTGGTCCAAGAAAAATATTTTTTTCATCCCATTGTGCTCTGCTCACTTTGGCTGTGATGGCAAAAAAAAAAGACTTGAAGTTGATTATCAGATCAGATGTGAGCCACTGTAAATGGATAAAAAGGATGTAATAGCTTCTAGAAGTCAACAGAACCCGCTTTTTACTCTAAAGGATTTGAAAATGTGAGAGAAAATGTACCTGTAGTGATGTATTTGTTGGGTGAAGAGTAAACAGTACACCAAAACCAGATGAAACAGATTGACTTTCAATCTGAAGAGCTGAGTCATCTTGATGACACATTAATTAGCAGCACTTGCAACTGCTTCTTAAAGATAGAGCCCCAACTTAAATATGTATATTTTTACCTACTCCATTTTGTACATCTGTCTCTATGTTTTTATGCTTGTTTGGTAGGTATACTGTTAACAAGATTTTCACCAGACTTGACGGGTACATTTCCATACCTAATTTCTTTTTGAAAAGTTTTGAAATTTGACTTTGGAATACTTGTGAATGGTTATTTGTATCTAAGTCCTGCGATAAACTGGTGGCCTGCTCAGGTATACCTGACTTTTTGTCCAAAATTAGCTGGGATTGGCTCCAGCTTCCCAAAGACCCTGACGGATAAGTGGTGTAGATAATGGTTGGATTATTATCTCATAAATATATCATAAATAATTATGACAACTTCTGAATATCGCACTTAGACTTCTACAAAGTTTTCTTAGGTTGTTACTGTCTTTTTCTTTCTTTCATTAAATTTCCTAGCATTTTATTTCCTAGCATTTCATTCCTTTATTAGGGTCACTGGGAGGTTGGAGCCCAACCCAGCTGACTTTGGGCGACAGCTCACGAGACCATCACACCGTCCTTTTTCTATATTTCTGTAACTTTTGGATTTTTTTGGGTTGCTTGTTTTAAAAGAAATTCAATCCAACATTTTCTAATACATCCTACAAGACAGTGAACTAATATTTCACACCCATCACTTGACAACATAGCCCCACTTTTTCTGTTCTTCTTTTCAACTTTTTGTCACATCAGAGGACACATGTCTCTTTATTAGTCAAGACTCCCTCATGGCCTTCCCTCAGGCTTCTAACCACTTTGAAAAGTGATGTGAGCATAAACAGGACCTCCCTGCAGGTCCAGAAAGAAAAAAATTTATTTATTTTTTTTTCTGAAAAAGTGGATGGCAGTTTCATGAGCTCTGTCATATATGTGCAGAGGATGTGCACTGATATGTGCACTGATAGGTAAAGTTATTAACAGATTGGAGTTTTATTGGATAGAGGAAAACGTGTGCTGGGTAATCCAAAACACAACAGAATGTTTGAATGTAGATGACCACATGGACAGGGATTGTATTAAAGAGAGAGAGAGAGAGAGAGAGAGAGAGAGAAAGAGAGAGAGAGAGAGAGAGAGAGAGACAGAAAATGCTTTCACGATTCACAATAAATCCACTTCTATTCTCTCGCATCAGCCCAAAATGCATGAGCACACACTACTTTGCTCAGTTTTGGCTTTTGTGTCTATTATTAACCCATCAAATCAGACACCTGCAAACAACATCTAAACTCTAGGAAAGTCTAAAGTGAAGGACGTCCACTCTTCCTTAGACCAGTGATCCTGGATTTCAAGTCAAATCAGTCAGTAGGTACCTGCTACATGTTCAGCAGGGACATGTTGTTGTTTCTGGTCTACTGACAGTTTGTCTTGTTGCTACGTTGAATCGAAGGAGAAGGGTGGATGGTAGAGGGAAGATGAAGAAAGAAGACATTGGAGAAAAAAACGACTGTGTCAGTTACACCCAAATCCCTAATGTGACCCTGCAAGACCATAACTATCTGCATCTCCACATACAGCCCACTCGCTGTCATGATTCTGCTCGGTGGTTCAGTCTCCTGTCATCAGCATACCATGCTCCACTTTTACCCCAGACCAGTAGCTATACAGGGTTGCCTGGTGTTGTATATGAACTGATGCATCAGAATAGCAACTCTCCTTTAGTATTCTGAGAACTAGGTTCCAGCAGTTATTCAGGATGCTGTTTACTTCACAAGTAGTACTACAAATGTTATGAATATCAAAGACTAATTTAAATGTTAGCAGATGAGCACTGCCTTATAATGGTGTAAATGCCTACAACATTTAGGTTGTTGAATTGATGAGGAACTTGATATTCAAATCATCTACAATTTATGTTTATAAGTGTTTTTTGTAAAAAAACAACAACAACAAAAAAAGGAAATTATAGGGAAATGTTGTATTATAGTTATTATTTTAGTTTGCAGATGGCCCACTGTAAGATACATTTTGCTAAACTGGCTTCCATTGATATATGAAGCTAATAATAATAATAATAATAATAATAATAATAATAATAATAATAATAATAATCTCTTTCTTACTCTTTTTTTATTTTGAGTGATGTCTTTATCATTCTCTTGTACTTTAGAGCCAAAGAATCTGTTGCACATTATGACAAACCGTTCATGCTGAAAGATGTTGCAGGCAGCAGAATGTTCTCCATGGTATCTCCAAAGTCTGTCACGTCTGTCACATGTGCTCAGTGTGAACCTGCTTTCATCTGTGAAGAGCGCAGGGCGCCAGTGGCAAATTTGCCAATCTTGGTGTTCTCTGTCAAATGCCAAACATCCTGCAAGGTGTTGGGCTGTAAGCACAACCCCCACCTGTGGATGTTGGGCCCTCATACCAACTTCATGGAGTTCATGGAGCAACAACATTCCATCTTGGGTTGGGTTTATTTTGTACCAACATCTTGAATAGATTACGGGGAAATCGAACCACTCCTTAAAGTCTTCTACAGCGCATCCCAAAGGCTTTCTATAGGGTAAAGTCAGGGGTTTGTGGTGAAAGTTCCTGTATGTGCGAAAATGTTTACGCATGCTTCCTGAATCACTCTATCGCTATCAGAGCCCAAGTTTAATCTCCATGCATCACGGAATAAAAAGGCTCTAGATGTAATTCCCTCAATAACCTCTTTTTATTGCCACAATGTTGCTGAGCCATGACCTAATACAAAGTCGACAGGTTTATGCAGCACATTACACTAGTTTGTTTGTTAAAAAAGTAACAATAGTTATTTTTACATACACTCCAGTGCAAAAAAAAAGGGTAAGGGGTTGGAGGGTGGTTACATCCCAACATGCAAACCGTGAACTCACTGTACTGTGAAAAATGTTCAAATAGTCACGATGTTAAAATGACCCTTGTAATGATTTTAAACACCTTATTTCCCACTGACTCTTATGAAGTCAAAGTTAGGTGAGTTTCACGACTGTTCATTTAACTCTCCATATTCAATAGAACTTTTGGCATGGTTTTTTTGGTTAATAATGTCACCATGGTACCTCAAAGCGCCAATAAAAGTAATAGCACACTTGCGGTGCCAAGACGCACATTATAATATATACATTATGTGGGTGCACTTTGCCATTCGGGCTGCATTCTCACTCTGTGAATGTGTGGAAGTGTGATGGAATCATAATAAAAAAAAAATAAAAAATATGTGCAGGGATGTTATTACACTTAAATTGGCAGCCATTTTTACATAAAATCCAGATGTTTAAAATTAAAATCCCAAATAAACAAATAAGGTAAGAGTGTCAAAAATAAAATCTCATTAAGAAGGCATAAACAACTACTCAAAAGCAAATCCTTTTTTTTGTGGGAATATTAATGATTTTAGTACTCAGTTTGGGATATTTGGGTATTTATAGTATTTGGTATGCCAAAAAGTTGGTCGGTATCTAATTTATCCTAATTACGGTCGCTCGGAGGCTGTCACCCATCTCAGCCGAATCTAGGCAAGGATGGTGTAGGCCATGAACAGCTTGCCAGGCCATCTCAGGGCCGATCTATTTGATTTTATCATCAGATGTGCACAGTATAGACTTTATGATTATAGAAGCAGAGCTTAAGTAAAAATCTACAGCAAAGTCAAGCCCCCTCCATCAAAGGCCCCTCCCACCCCCACCATGGACTGTTCTTACTGATAGACTCTGAAAGGAGATTCCGCAGCCTATGGAGCAGAACAGCCAGGCTCAACAATAGTTTCTTCCCTCATGCCATAAGTCTGCTGAACGATTCCTCCCTCCTCACATGCCCACACACACCTAATAAAGACTGCACCATTAGGGACCTCTGTGCCATATTACTGTGCTATATTACACTTCAACTTGACTGTGCAATGTATTTAACTTTCAATACATTTATCTTCATTTATATCTTATACAAATGTTTATTTACATACATTTATGCATTTATATTTTATTAATATTTTTCTTATTATTCCCGCTGTGCCCTGATCCATTGCATCGCAATCTCATTTTGATGTATATCTAAATGACAAATAAAGTCTGTCTTATCCCACCTGCTGCCTGCTTTGAGGAAATTAAACAAAAATTGCCACACAATTGCCACATGGTGTTATGGATTTTCTTATGGCAAGGTGTTATGAATCTTCTGCCTTTTTGTGATTCTGTGTGCTAATGGGTTGATGTTTGGAAGGTAGAAAACCTGTGGCCTCCACTTCAGAACACTGATTACATAAGGCAGATACTCATAATAAACAGGTTATGTTTGGCACTGGAGAAAACAGGCCATGTGAGTGTGTGTCTAAAGTAAACATGGACAAGAGAGCCATAGTACATGTGCACACACTTAAAGGGTCAGTGCTTGTGACCTCAACCTACCTTGCTTGAGATTAGCCGGTGCTCTGACCTTTTTTATTTTTACAAAGAACTTTTGTCAGACCTCTATGTGTTGACCTCGGTAGTTTCTGTGTGAAGTTTGCATGTTCTCCCCATGCTTGAATGGGTTTCACAATCAAAAAATATGCACAGTAGGCTGACTGGTGGTTCCGAATTGCCCCTAGGTGTGAGTGTGAATGGTCGTATGTGTGTTGGCCCTGCAATGGATGGGTGCCAGCCTCCCCACCACCCATGTTATGATAAAGCAGCTTAGAAAATTAATGAATAACTAGACATCTGGTTAAACTATGTAACTTTGTTGTCAGTAAGCATACTTACATTTAAAACATTTGTACATCTGAGAAGAAGGCAAAGCGGCTTTCTCAAGGACCCAAAAGTGGCAGACTGGTACTGGGGTAGGGGTTTGAACCCCTGCCTTTTTGATCAGTAACCCAAAGCCTTAACCACTGAGCCACCACTGCCAACTGACACCAGTATAGAGACGAGGTAGCAGCTATCCCCACATTAGGCCTTTTTGGGGGGTTTTGGATTCACAGAGGCAACCAGAGATTGCATTGTTGTGGTAAAATTGTAATATAGATGACTTTCGTGTGCTGGCACAATGAATGTGAAAGAAATATGGCTAGGCTAAATCTTAACTACTTATTATCCAGTGCAAGGTCTAGATCCCTAGATCCCAGCCTGACGTCTTAAAAACCGACTGAGCTGAAAGCACGGTATAAACCTTGCGCACAGTTATAAGTAGTCTTTAAAAAAAAGCTTCTAAAAAGTTTCTGAATGCTTTTACAGCTTTCAGCATATTTTTCTTCCTGTGACAAAAAAGAGGTTTCCGACAAGCAGTGATTACTTAGTGGAAGTTTCTTTAAACTTTAAAACACAGTATTACCAGCATACATTTTCTTTTAAAAAATCTATTGAATACTTTTTCTTTACTTACTTATGCTCATCTCGCATGGATGCACATAAGGCCATGACCAGAGACTTCCATTGCTGTCTGTCTTTTGCAATCCTTTGTAAACAGGTGTCCCAGGTGTAACCAGTGTCCTTTCTCAAAAGATCTCATTCATGTTTCTTTGGGTCAAATACATGGATTTATTGTTAGATTGTGTGTACTGGCATTGCCATATAATATTCTTATTATTAATATAAATATGCCAAAAATTTTATGTTTTTGCTTTGGAATGTGATTTATCTGAGATTTTTCACTCAGAACTTTACTATTTTGACTCACAAGCAGTTAGAAGAAGAATAACACTAAATTTTTGTCTTGGAAGTAAATGTGATTTTGTGAACAATTATCAGTATCTAAAACTGATCTGAATTCAAAGTTGTGATAGTATTCATATCATTTTATTTTTTTTGGAAATTTTTATTTCAACAAATTGAAAAGATCTGCACAAAATAAAATAAACCGTTACCAACTATTCCACTCCCCCATGAGCAATTTGAGCATATGTAAGATTGTAATAATTTCAGACTCTTTCATATTGTGATGCATGTCTTAAACAGTTTAGAGTAAAGTCTGCTCTCGATGGGAGTTCGCTTCTTTCAGTAGTGACAGATGGGGAACCTTTAGTCCTTCAGGCAAAAATGTGAGCTTAAATAAATGTTCATTTTACACTCTGTCTGATCCTCTCAAAACAGAGAAAGCATTACTGTCAGACAAATTAACATGGACAGTTGTTTTTTGGTCTACGTGGTAGAGTGTGTAAATGGTTCTGTGACACTGGCTAGACTTTGCAATAGAAAATAGTTTTCTTTTTGAAATGTGACACATTTACGCCAAAAGCGAAACGTTAAACGTTTACCAGGGGCTGATTTGACATCAAACAAGATCCATGACCTAGAGTGGCTGTTGATGCTTGCTAGTCATTACTGCGCTATGCTCTGATGTGCAACAGCTTTCATCACAGCGACACAAAATTGTCTGATCTTGTCAGAACCATTTTTTTTTTGGAAAGACTTTGAAGTTAGCCTTAATGCTCACCACTAAGGGAAGCTCATGAACTTCTCAACAGGTCATTAATGCCTTTACATTGCATTTACTTTGTTCTTCATTTCCCATTAGACCATATCCTTGACATTTCAAACAGAACCCCCTCCTGTATTTTAAGATAACAGCATTAAATCTAAACTTGGTTTCATATATTTTATCCTATTTAATTCATCAAATCTATTAGACTTTTGCACAATTTTTCCCCTCAGAAATATCTGAAAATATTTTTAATTCCTTTAAACTCTGTCTATCCTTTGTTTTTAAACCAATCGTTAGTCATAGCCAACATTGTAATCTGCTGATCAAAAGCCCCACCCACTGGGCATCAATTTTGTGTTTAAAAACAATACTGTTAGATTATGGAGTCAGAGGCGTATGCAAGTGCAGATAAACATTTAATTAGTGCAAGACACAAATACAGACTCTAGAAGCTCAAACAAGAACGTGTTACACTAGCAGACATACAGGAAACAAGACAAATGCTAATGCTCATCAGATGTGAGTCAGGTACATGGAGCATGTGTTGTGCAGAGACTTATGGACAGCGCAATCCATGAGAAACACTTGACAGATTCCATGATTGTTTTTAACATTTTGAAAAAAACATTCTGGCTGGATCTGGAGGGCAGTGTACACCCTGAATCACCAGTCCATCACAGGGCCAGCAGAGACACACACACACACACACACACACACAAAACCTTTGACTCTCACACTCAAATCTAGGGGAAATTTGGAACAGCCAATAAGCCTAATGTGCTGAGGGTGAAACTGGAGAACCCAGAGGAAACCCACACAAGCACAGGTAGAACATGCAAACTAGACACAATGCTGAGTGCATCATTAGAACCGAGGACCTTATTGCTGTGAAGCAGATGTGTTTACCTCTATGCCACCATGAAATGCATTTGTTTGGATTGTGTTGAAATATTAGTCAAACTGGGGCAGTGGTGGCCTGGTGGTTAAGGGGCTTAATTACTGATCCCAAGGTTGGTCTCAGCGGTTTGTCACTGCTGTCCCCCCAGTGCAGCTAACTTGGTTATCAGGCCATATCTCTCACTGTCTATGGTGTGAGACATGTAAAAGAATGTAGTAGTCAAGAGTAGGCTGCATAGCCGTCAGCGTGTTTCGGCCCTACGATGGCCTGGCAAGCTGTCCAGGGTGTACTCTGCCCTTGCCAAGAGTCGGCTGAGATGGGCGCCAGCCTCCCTGCGACCCTAATTAGGAATAAGCGGTTCAGAAATGAATGAATGAATATTCCTCTAAAGTATACACTTTGTATACATCAACAAAATCCAATATTTTTCATGTGATTTGATTTTAATGATGTCATCTATAAAAACACTAACTAACTGACATCTCTCAGACGTAATGTCTACCTCATGTCTCCCTGGAATTAAAGTGCTTTATATTTATTATAAGAAAATAAGATCAGATTAGTGTGAGAGTAAATTCAGTCACAAACACCACAGATTCTGATACAACAAAACGTTAGGATGATAAAATCCTGAAAAAATTTAAATCAGAAAATTACACCAGTGCAAATGTTTTTTCCAGTAAACTCAAAAAGTCACATCAGAATAAAGATCCCACATGAACGAATATCACCACATTACCATCATTTAATCATAAATGCCAGTTTAATAATAGCGTGAATATTTAAAAACTATGTTTAGGGTTTTCATTTGATTTGAAATAATATAATAACATTTCAATAGTACCCATACGGTTTCAGGCATGGATGAATAAATAATTATTGAATTGATTGATATTTCCTACAGTGCTAATATGTAATATAACAGCACTGATAAATGTCGCTGTGTGTTTGTGGCCTGCAATTCCATCAACAGTTCATTATATAAAACCATCACTATTGTTACTGGGCGTTGGCATGGCAACATAGAATTCTTTATCCAGCTGTGGCTTCAGGAGCTTTTTTGCTGATGGCACAAAAACATACAGAATATTTATTTGATGTATTTATAATTGATGTTAATTTCTTGTTTATATGAAACGTGTATACAATTGATAGTATGCTAGAAAGCACACAGTTGTACATCACAGTTTTTATTACCAGGTGCCTTGAACCTGCAGCCAAGCTATACACTGAAGTTCAATCCACCAGCACTCGTGTTTGTGATTTTATTACTTTAATAAATCTTTCATTTATTTCATGTTTTGCACAGTTTTTGTTTTTATTTGTTCTTAATTTTTTTTATAGTCTTCATATTGTTTTCTCTGATCATGAGGCCTATATTTGGGTCTAAGATGCTGCTGAGTGTTATAACTAACTAAAGTTACATAACATAACTAAGAATCATAACCAGAGAACCTCAATACAGAAAAAGCTACGAATAATGACCCAAATTTCTTTTATCAATGATCCAAAACATATGTGTATAAGTCTGCTGTATCTTGCTCTTGTTAATTTGTAGTTCAGCACAACTTTGCATAGTGAGACCATGTGTGATTTCTTAGTCTGAAAATAAATGGCAGCTGCTTGACTATTCAAGGAAATACGCACTTATGTGTGCCTATCAACAGGAAGTGGGACAGCACTTGAAAAAGGAACTTGTATTGTTATGGAGCCCCCCCCCCCCCAAAAAAAAGCCCCAACCACCCACCCTAACTGATCCCAAAATAGTAGCTGCGGATCTTTAGCAGGTTTTGTACCTAGAGAATGATGTTCATAAAAAATAAAAAATATTTAGAGCCTTTCTGGCACCAATGTTACAATCACTGATCCTCCCCCAATTTTGATTGAATTGATTTGATTTGATTGAATTAATTTAACCCCTTCATCTGTACCCACATGAGGTTACAATATACATTGTGCTGCAGTCCCATGATTGGCCAACTGAATACTTGTGTAAATAAGCAATAAAAGGGCAAGTCAGTGTATTTGTTAATATATTAGTGGCGTTCCAACTGATCTTGATTTTGTTGTGCTTTTTTTGTTCGGTGCTCACATGCCCACACTGGCAACCGAATAAATGAAGAAAATGCAAGAAGCTGCCATCAGCACTGAGGCACTTGCACTTTACAGCTTATTCTCAGACTTTCTGTAAACTTACATATGCAATTTTTTCAGAGCTCTACATTTAGGCAAGGCCTGAATATTTATATTAAAGAGATTTAAGATCTGCGCAGTACTTGGTTATTAATAAATACTGTCAAATTCTGGTTGTTTCTGTATAAGAGAGGTTTTGGCAGAAGACTGATGATTCCAAAGAATCACTGTAACATTGTTATCAGTTCGTTGCTATTTTCCAGTAGGATCTCCTACCTTATATTCTAACTGACAGAAGCCCATTTCAGAAAAGAGTGTCCTTTATTTCCCTTCCTCCACACCCTCTTATGTTACAGTCCCAAGAACTGAAAGGGATGTTTTGTTTTTGAAACTCAGTCCTGGGCAGTGCACCAGTTTCAGGTCTCTCTGTGCACCATGAATTCTGAACTGTACATGAGAGTTATTTGATGTTTTGTTTGTGTAATAATGTTTAACGTCATTTATTTAATCTGTCTCAAAAACACGCGTGCACACACACACACACACACAGAGAGAGAGAGAGAGAGAGAGAGAGAGAAAGTATTATTTTAATGAATGAACGAATAAATAAATATGCAGGGAAATAAACATTAACTCTTGTACATGCATGTTTACACTGGACTTTGAATTATTTGCACTCTGGAATGCAAATTTGCAACATTACAGTATTATCCACAATTCTTATACTTTTTACTATATTTGCCTAGTTTAAGTTCTTCAAAGTTTTTCTTTTTACTATATTTGCTTTAAACTTGTTTGTTTTTCATAGCATAAGTTTGTGTTGTTTACTGTAAATACTGATAGAATCTCTGAATTTTCTTCTGGGATTAATAAAATACCTATCTAATCTAACCTATCTAAGACAGAAAAGTAAAAACAAGCACACAAAACAAATAAACAGGTTCACTCCAGGACTGATTTAGGTAACATCCGCTGATAAACTAACAGAATGGTATTAATAAGTCACAGTGAGAATAGCTATACCAAGTCCTTCAGTAGAGACCTCCATCATCACCACAGGTGCATTCTGGAACTTGTAAGCAGTGAACCCGTCCAGCTCTGCCATGAAGCCAAGGTGTATCGGTGGACTCATGGCAATGCACATGACAGAACCATGAATTAAAACAATGAAATTCAGCCTCCTTTTGCAGTAGATAATTATCCATAACTTTAAAAGAAAATCATATCACCAAGTGCCAAACAAAACCACTGATTTAACACAATTTTACATATCATCCCCATATTCGGACCTTTATATTTCAGACACCAGTGGCACCAGTGAAGCTCCACCGTCAGTAGTCTGGGAGGCAGACCAGGATGGGGGTGGGATTAGCAGGCCATCAGAAGGCCCAGCAAGCCATGATATATATCCCTCATAGAGCATAAATGGACATTGATGGAAAATTTTATTTATTCATTGTCTGAGGGATCATTTGAACTGAAATAGAGATCCACATTTGTTTAAAAGGCTCAGGCTTTAAATATGTTTGTTTTGTCACTCAGAAGCACGAAGGGCAGGAAAATTCTAGTATTAAAATAAATGACTGTTTAGTGAATGTGAATATATTTCACCATTATGTTCTTGTTGCCGTGGTAACCAGTATGTCATTAACCACTCAGCCACCCCAAAATTGGTATGAAATAAATAACAATAATTTTAACCTGACAGTTATATATCTCAGAACAGTAAGGCTACAGTGATCTTGACCTTTGACCTACATTATGACCTCCAAAATCTAATTAGTTATTCTAATTTCTGAAATAGAGGTGAGCAATTCCTGGAATTGACATGAAGTGGTTGGGCCGGGTTGCCCAGCGCAAGTAAACAATCGGCGAGTGACATATCAGGTGACAAAACTCCCCTCACACTAAAAGCTCTTACCTTTTAATGTTTCCTTTTGGCGAGGTGCTGCTCCCGTCCATCATCGTACTTTGACATTATGAAGGAATTCTGTAGGAAAAATCTTGTACTTCATACCAAGTAGTTCTGCCTGGAGGTAGTGCTGATAGCAGGTCGGGTTGAAGTGGTCCTCTCAGAATACTGAATTGCATCTAAAAGGAAACGTTTTCAGAGTACGGCCTGTGCCGGTATCATGTTCAGTTTTCCGTGATTTCTAAGTTTGTTGTTTGTGCAGCTGTATGCTTACACGACATTTTCCTGGCGACACACAGCTCAGCACTGGTCAATAATGTGTTATTTTAGATTGGTGTCTGCTGCACACAGCCCAGCCAATAGGACAAAACAACGAATTCCCATCACTACCAGGGCTGCAACAGCCAAGAAAGAAGGCAACATGTCGCTTTCCATGTCGAGTAGTAATAGTAGTGTGGCAGCACTCACGTACGTGACAAGAAACAAGGACTGAGGTTGTCTGATGGAACCTCTGATCGACATCATATGAAAATCATCGTTTTAAAGAGCTAGTAATACAAATTCACCATAGGTTCCCTTTAAACGTGGATGCATAATTATATCAAAATGGAATACAGTACAGTAAACTGGATTACACTCTGTTTTCTAATAGTTAGAAATTTATTTTATAATTAATATAGAACAACAATTGTATCGCCCAAACCCTAAACCTTTAAGTCCTGTTTTGATGAACAGTGTTGAATGAGGCAATGCTTTGTGTTCACAAGTATGCATTCTTTAAAAACCAGGTGTTTGAGAAACTTATCATGCCTGAATTATTTTATTGAAACCTAGTAGTCTTACACTGTTTATTAAAAAGCATGGGCAAATGTTTTATTTCACAACAACTAAATGACTGAATAAGAGTAATGTTATTATTCTAACAATATCACAAAAGTACTGCACTGTGAGTACTTTGTGTACTGTAATTCTGTCTCAGAAAGTTTACATGGCATGTTGATATACATAAAACATTAAAAAATAACAGAAAGTACTTTAGCTCAACCCTCTCACCACAGACAGGTACATAAATAAAGTTCTATGCATCGCTTTACTACAATTTCTTTCAGTAATGTGAAACCAGGTTTTTTAGCGTAAAATCTGTACATGATTAAAACGTATGACAGAAACATTTATATGAAAACAATCAGTTTAATTAATAATGATAATAATAATAATGATAATAATAATAATAATACTAATAATAATAATAAATAGGTGGCACGGTGGTGTAGCAGGTTAGAATGTCCTCCTTATAGCAAGACGATCCTAGGTTCAAGTTCCAGGCTTAAAGGAGTTTCTGTGTGAAGTTTGCATGTTGGCCCCGAGCTTGTATGTGTTTTCTCCAGGTACTCTGGTTTCCTCCCACAGTCCTGAGACACAATGGATGAATTGGCTGTTCCAAATTGCCCCTAGGTGAGAATGTTAGTGTGAATGGTTTTGTGTGTGTTGGCCCTGTGAAGGACGGGCGATCTGTTCAGGATGAACCCCGCCTTTGCCCAGAGTCAGCTGAGGTAGGCTACACCCTCCCTGCAACCCTAATAGGATTAATGGTTCAGCAAATGAAAGAAAGAATGACTGAATAATTATTTATTTATTTTCTGTAAGTGCTTTATCCTGGTTAGGGTCACAGCAGGTCATAATTCAAACCAGGTATTTCTGGATAGTCCACTTATTTCACCATAAGGCACCAAAGCACCCCATATTCATTCATTCATTCATTCATTCTCTCTCTCTCTCTCTCTCTCTCTCTCTTTCTCTCTCTAACACACACACGTTTAGGTTTCCTTTCCTTCTCTCCTGATGGTAATTTGTGTATTCGGTGGGTAGCTATATGTTTGTCAGTATCTGACATGAACACTACTGATCATCTCACTTCCTTTCTTTATATAAAAATAAACATGTACATCATTTCCATTTTACAATGTGTGGTGTTTAACCAGAGAATAGAAACACTGTGTTTCCTAAGGACTTTATTCAGTATCATGTTGAATTAAAGTGCAGATGAAAATATTACCAACCAAAGGGACAAATAAATCATATAAGTAATAGCAAATGTGTGGCCAACAAAATATTTTGCAAATAATGTGGGCTATTTCACCTGGGGACTGCAAATCCCACAGCAACACTGGGAAAAACTGCAAAACTCAACAAAAGTTATTTTTTTTCTCCATTATTATTATTTCTTATCAAACAACCAGTTATTCATATTTATATCTTATTAATTAGAGGATGCTCAAAATATCACTTTGTCTTTTTCACAGTTCTGACTACATCTGTAAACTTACAGTGAATAGGATTTATAATTTAAAATAAATAAAAAAGATTCATGATGTGGCCAAGACTTGGTCACAAGTATTGGTCGACACATAACCCATGCAGCCATACACTCACCGGCCACTTTATAAGGTACACCTGTCCAACTGCTCATTAACACTTAATTTCTAATCAGCCAATCACATGGCGGCAACTCAGTGCATTTAG
>JBCNYG010000023.1:11429749-11445943 GCA_039654305.1 Porochilus rendahli | reverse complement strand
CACACATACACACACACACACACACTTGGATTTCCTCTGAGAACTCTGGTTTCCTCCCACAGTCCAAAAAACATGCACAGGCTAATTTTCTATTCCAAATGAGTGTGTGTGAATTTGAGTGTGAGAGTCAGTTGAGATGGCTTCCTCGTACTTTATTATTTCCTGACATAAATCCGAGTTTGTTTGCCACTATTTACTTGCTGCATATTTCATATTGTGACACCAGACCTTCTGGAAAAGATTTACCGCTCCCAGGATATTGGCACTTCAACATCATGGACAGTGTCCATAAAAAATAAAATAAAAAAGAAAAGTGTGGAGCCAGGGCTAAGAAACCCACCTTTCTAAAGGCTGTTTGGTTTTTATTTCTATTTTCTCCCCAAATGGTGGCTTGGCATGAGGCGCAAGCACACCCAGTCCCTCCCCTCAACAAAAAAAACAAAAAAAACAAAAAAAAACCTTGGCCTTTTGAGGCACCAACAACATAGTACAGTAAACCATTCAGACACATATCCTTCACTCATCAAATACATACGCAGCCAACTATGAGTCCATTAGGGGGTAAGAAAACTTGTAAACCCCAAGAATTCATTCATTTACAGCAGTTGGCAGACTCTGTTATCCAGAGCAACTTGCAATTATAATTTTTTTTTATACAACTGGGGGTTAAGGGCCTAGCTCAAGAGCCCAACAGTAGTGATTGAACCGCTGACCTTCGGATCAGTAACCATTATCATCACCTTAACCACTCAGCCACCACTGCCGCGTACAGCTTATTCGTCAGGCTGGTACGGCTTTGGGTAAGAGGCCACTGTGAATTATATTAACAGAATATAGTGGCTTGCAAAAGTATTTATACCCCTTGATCTTTTTCACATTTTGTTATGTGAAAACCACAAACTAAATGTATTTTATTGGGATATTATGAGATGAACCAACTCCATTTGTTGCATAATTGTAAAGGAACATGACTGATAGACCCTTTGCCGCAGTCAAGCTGCAAATCTTTTGGGGTATGTCTCGACCAGCTTTGCAAATCTTGAGACTAAAATTTTTGCCTGTTATTTGTTGCAAAATAGCTCAAACTCAATCAGATTGGATGGAGAGGTGAAGAGCAAGTTCCAAGTCTTGCCACAGACTCTCAGTTGGATTTAGGTCTGGACTTTGACTCAGCCGTTCTAACACATGAATATGCTTTGATCTAAACCATTCCATACAACCAATGTTAAGGATCATTGTCCTGCTTTAAGGTGAACCTTCATCCCAGTCTCCAGTCTTTTGCAACAAGTTTTCTACCACAACTGCCCTGTTGTTGGCAAATGTTTGCAAATGTGTTTTGCATCTGTAAAAATTTCAATTTGGTCTCTTCTGATCAGAGCAACATTTTCATGTTTCCTGTCCCCCACATGGCTTGTAGCAACCTGAAAACTGACTTCTTATGGCTTTCTTTCACCAATGGCTTTTTCTTGCCACTCATCAGTGAAAGTCAGATGTGTGGAGTGCACGACTAATAGTTTTCCTGTGGACAGATTCCACCCTTCAGAGTTACCACGGGCCTCTTGGCTGCTTCTCTGATAAATGTTTTCCTTGTCTGGTCTGTCAATTTAGGTACACGGCCAAGTCTTGGTAGATTTGTAGTTGGGCCATACTATTTCTATTTTCAGATTGGTGGATTGAACAGTGCTCTGTGAGATGTTTAAAGCTTGACATATTCACTTATAACCTAGCACTCGTTTAAACTTTACATTTTCCCCTTGACCTGGCTGCTCTGTTCCCTGGGCTTCGTGATGCTGTGTGTTCACTATTGTTCTCTAACAAACCTCTGAGACCGGCACAGAACAGCTATATTTATACTGAGATTAGATTCCACACAGGTGGACTCTATTTCTAATTAGGTGACTTCTGAAGATGGTTGAACTGGAATTAATTTGGGGGTATTACAGAAAAGCGAGCTGAATACAAATGTTGTATTCATGTGTAGTTTTATTTCTAAAAAAAACTTTTTGCCACTTCGTGTTGGCCTATTACATATACTCCCTAAACATACTAAAATGCATTTATGTTTGTGGTTGTAACGTCACAAAATGTGTAAAAGTTCACGGGGAAGTAATACATTTGCAAGCCACTATATCTATACTGCATATAAGAATTGTAACAATCCCCTCTCATCTCAATCCATATCCAGCGCAGTATCTGCAGAGACACATATACAGCGCAGCTGAGAAGCACAGCAGTCACTTTCAGGTTTCTGATGGTGGAAAAACTACAAAACCCACTAACCTGTTATAGAAACTAGAGTTTGCTTACCTGTGATGAACTCGCTGTTGATCATTTGACCTATGCCTGTCTGACACTGAGCTGCCTGACAAGAGTCTTTTTTGCATACCTGCTGTGTAATAATATAGATATAAAAAATTCCTGAGAGGACACTGCTTAAGGTCCTTAATGAAGTAGGTTTGTAATATGAAACTTTGGTATAGGGGTGCTTTGTGTGTAAATCAGTAGCAGTAGTATGATAAACAAAGAGGTAGATTAAATTGTCCTTGATGCAGTAATTTTTAGCTTCAGATAAATTATCCTCTATCCATAACACAAATATTACACCAAACTGGAACAAACCCACAGGGCATGTTATGATCTGAACGATTTGTCTAAAGAGCAAGCAGAGAAGTGAAACTCTGATAGCACAAAAATTATTAGTTAAGAAACTGAAATCAGTTAATTAATCAATTAACAACATGTCTATATATAATGCAATGGGTCAAGAAATTTTCCCCAGGCAATAGCCAAATATATACGAAATCAGGTCTTTCTATAAACGCCAGCAAGTGTGAGTTTTTATTATTATTATTATATATTTTTAATGTTGTTTATGATATCTCTCTTATTGCTAAGGATTATTGCAGTTCACATTAATGGACTTCATGCCAGGTATATTACCACTGCCATGGGAAGTTCCTTTATATATATCAGCTGCATGAGCAATATTAAAATAATTAAATGGCATTTTATTAAAGCTTTACAAAGCAGACCATGTGTTCAAACCTCGAGTCCAAGGGCAAAGAATGCAGATGAAAGTCAGAGCTAATAGTAATAGGGGGAAATTTTTCAGAAATTCTGAAAATTGCATGTAATAGTCTACAATTGGGCCTCATTGACGTACAAGAGTTGACTTCATCTAGATCAAAGAGGGAAATGGTTAATATGGTTGGTAAGCAATAGGGTTAGTGAGAAAAAATAAAAACTTATCTTGCATCCAAATCCATTTTGACTACGACACAGAAAAATGTCAAATACAGATTATTTGCTATTCTTTAATATAGTGCTAAACATATTGAATCATATTGGACCTGTTGTGAACCAACGTGTATCCCCGCATTATTGTTAAATAGAATACATACTACTGTATTAGATTATATACTGCATTATGCTGCATGTATCATTTGTTTGAAACAGGGAATTCACAGCCCTACATCTGTTATGCTTAGCAAGTCAGTAAGTCTCGACGCTTTTGTGTTTTTGCTTCAGCATACAGAGATATCATATTTGTAATATTCATATCCTTTCATCCTAAAATGGGGTGAAGCTGGAGGAGGACATCCATCTCTCAGTATCACTGAATTATTAGGGGAAAAAAGTTAAAACATGACAAAACTTTAAGAAAAAGAGACAGCGTCCTCATTAACGACATCTCCGAATCCGCCTGTATTCATCCTTTCCAATGTTATCTTGGCAAGAACACAGATTTATTAATAAACTGTCTGAAGAAAAGAACTTCCAAAGGGCTACAAAAGAATTCAAAGAATCTGATTGGTTTCTAAATAAGAGTTTGGAGCTTTTGAATGTCAAAAACTAAACCCCATGCCAACATATTGTGTAAGATAACAGTAACTAGGTGGCAATCTTAAGCAAAAAAGAAGTGACTTTAAAATAAAAAAGTAAAAAAATTAAATATAATAATGGTCAATGGTCTGCTTCCTTTAAGTGATTAAATAAAAAAATTAAATAAAAAAACATTTTCTTCGCAATACACTAAGGTCACACATTGTTGGATGATACATAAGAACCATGGCCACTCTAATGAATTTGTCTCAAAAGTGAAGGAAATATGCCAATGAAGAAACAGAAGCCCGCTAAAAATAAATAAAGAAAGAAAACAAAGTGATTAAATTGATGTGGCGCTTTACCTAAACCAAATTTTAATATGATTCAACTTTCCAATAATGGAAGCCATGACCTTACAGTTCTCATGGTAGTTCCTTGGCTCTCAAATGTTTCAATGGAAGCACCTGGAACACTTATGGTATAATTCCAGTTGACTTATAATAAATAAAAAATATTGTTATTTAACAGCAATTTGTTTGACATGTCTAACAAATTGTTTAAAAAAAACAACAAAAAAAAAACCCTATATAATATTTACATTTTTAAAGCAAAACAAAAAATGCTTTATTGGATCGTCTAAAAACCATCTCATGCAAGCATTTAAACTTTTTTGCTGTATTTGATGTGATGTTACAGTTTCAAACTATGCATTAGGCACTTTAATGGAAATCAAGCTAGTGCTTGTACTAATTAATGTATAATATTTCTTTGAAAACACAGACATATGAAAAGCACAATGGAGTCAATAAAAATCACCTGACTGCATAAGAAAATCCCACTTAACTAGTTGGGGGAGGGGTTTGTGTGTGGTATTTTTTGTTTATTTATTTTTATTTTTTCTATCTTTGGGTTTGTTAAATGTGCTTTACACTTAATAATAGGATGGAAATAAGGACAGAATAATTTCACCAAAATATTTATTAGCATTGGCTGTTTAAACATACAGTATTCATCAGGAGTACAGGTTCATTTTTATATGAAGAATATATAGGGAGAGCTTTTTTCCTTGGTGAAACTTTTTAAACAGTCAAAAATTGTCAATTTGGAGATTGTGTAATTAGAATCAGTCTGTAGTTACAGTCTCCATTGTGTTAAAGAGTGGTGTCATCACCTCTCATTAGCAGAATAATGCTGTGTCTCAAATCTGTGACATTTGCTAACATGCTAAAAAACTAAATACGACAGGGATTGCAGAAAAAAATGACTTGTGTTTTTAACTCAAAAACGTCAAAAATATACATTAAAAGAAAGTTCCATTTTGTAATTTAGCATCTCTGATTAGTGCTGATATAATCATTGACAATTAACAACTTTTGTATTTTGACAAATATTGTTGTAGTAGGCTGTTAAGCATCAATAAATACAGGTTACAGTGATTTTGTAAGGGCATTTTTGTCAGTGAAAGAGAATGTTAAAGCAAGTGGAAGTCTTTTAGTCATTTGGGACCATCAACAACAGCAGAAAATGAGTCCCAAAATACAAAACTAGAGCATCAGGCAAATATATGTCCTGAAAAACAATCCAGGCCCTTTTGAAAACCAGCACAAAGTCAAAGTCGCACTTGCACAAAAGTATAACGTTAACCAGACTTGCTTGGCTTTACTTAGTGAGACAGTACAGAGACAGTATCTGTTTACCTACTTTAGGTACTACCTACTTTACCTACTTTGTTTATTCGCCGTCAGTCCTCGGTGATAACTCCTAGTATAAACTGAGTACAGTCAAAAATAAGAGCATTCAGAGAGCGCAAACCTCCATGAAGTCAAAAAAAAACCAGACAGCACAGTGCATCTCCCTGCTGGACCTAGTGTTATACAAGACTTCTCTCACAATGTTAAATATTCTTTTAAAAAAATTTCTTGATGCAGAATTTATTCATCTCTAAAAATGTTCATTTCAAGAGTCATTTATCCAACCCCCAGTGCAGCTGAGTTATCAAAGACCGGCCATGTCTCTCACTGTCTATTCAAATCAATTCAATTCAGTTTTATTTGTATGGTCTTATTTGAATCAAAAAAAAATTCTACAAAGTGAGAGGTATGTAAAAGAGGTCTATGGTGAGAGGAATGTAAAAGAACCGTTGTTGATTTTCATGAAGAGTAGGCGGCATAGCCGTCAGCGTGTTTCTGTCCTGCAATGGTCTGGCGAGCTGTAGTACAAGGTGTACTCTGCCCTTGTCCAGAGTCGGCTGAAATGGGCACCAGCCTCCCCGCGACCCTAAATAGGAATAAGCGGTTAAGAAAATGAATGAATAAATCTTTATCCAAAGCCCCACCTTAAGTGGAAATTTCATTAAAGTCTTATATTCATATATTCCGTATAATTTCCACATGCTCCCATTTATTCCCAAGCAGGTACTCATGCCTACTACATGGCATGCCACGTCACCAAGCCTCTGTACTGCACACTGCTACTGACTTATGATAAACATTAGAACTCGCTCATGGTTAGCAATGGAATAGGGTCAGGATTTGGGTTATGCTTTGAAATTGGTAAGGATGAGTCTTTGATTTCCTTCAGGATGGGGTTGGAGATATACTGAAGTTATGCCACGTTATGCCATATATGGTTTGCCAAAGTGGATGTGTCTTTTCATCTGCCAGATGAAGTAGTCCTTTCTCCTGAAAACGCCCCATAACCTGAAATTTTACCTCAGCAACCTAAGGTAATCTTCACTTCCTTCCATTCAGGGCAAATTCGTTCTTACGCAGTCCATGCATCAGAAAATAATAACAAAACCCAATTAGCTTAAGCCTTCCTGATTACTGTGTAGCCCTAAGGCTAAATCAACTGAGCAGCCTTTCTCACATTTTTACTAATTTAAAGCAAATTAGCAGGACATTCTCATAAAGCAGCATACTGTCATGGTACTTTGCAGGCATATGAATAGCGTAGAAATTTATTTGTGCAAGTGTGCTTATTTTCTGATGCTTCTCACGTGATAGTGACACCAGGTTGCAAAGATTGAATGCTGCTTCCAACCTGTCAGTCCATAATTGCAAAGCAACGTCAAGCAGTATGAATGTGAAAAGTGTGAAGTGGTTGGCAATGAAGAACGATGCATTGTAAATCAGTACAGCTCACTATAGTTGGAACTGTTTAATTCTTGTGATAGCTGGAGAAAGAAATTCCAGATGGATATACTATCTAGTACTATATATACTATATTTTATCAGGGCTAGAGAAAGTAAAAATGGCAGATGTATTTATAGCTGGTGCACACACTGCATAGACCTCACATAATGCCCTTCATATTACTCTGACATTCATGTTCTTTATCTGGAAGGGCCTGAGAAAGGCATGAAAAGTAGACCGAGTAACAATAGATGGTAAAGAATAATCAAAAAGAGGAAGACAAGAATATAAAATGTCACCCAAAAAGATTTTTTTTAAGTAGACCTGGACTGGATATAAAATGTAATGGCAGGCCTTGGACAAGACGAACACAAGCTCAAAGTGCCATGAAAGTGGAATTTCATGTATAATGCACAAGAATGTAGCTTTCACACTTAAACGCTAATAATTCTTCATCACCCATCAAACTACACCTATAAGTAGCCATGTCCAGTTACAGTCAGTTTTCCCCCACTTCCCCCCCTCCTATCCAACGACTCATCCAGTTGGTGCATGTGATCAGACCAGGCTCCGTCACTGTTGTGTGGTGAATTAATGTGTCAACTTGCTGAGTGCTGTGGTTAGTAAAGCTGTGTGGAGGGAAATGCTGTGCTAAGAATTAAAACACTTGAGATTTTTATTGCTCTGAATTCAAGAAGAGATTGTAGAACAAGCAAATCTAAAGTAAGACAACTAAAGTTTCACTGGATGTGAAGGCTGGATTCAGGATTTGAGATAATATAAACATGAGTAGTGAGGATTTGGTACAAAAATGATAGACAGTGCTATTACAGAATAACCTCAGTGTAACTACAGACGTAAACACTATTAAGGAGTTACAGGAGAGTTGTATGTGGAGTGGAGGCTAAACCAGACGCATGTCTCAGTTACACCTGATTCTGACCTCACTTTTATTGAGTGATATCAACTGAGCTCTGTATTAATCATGTGCTTCTGTCTGACATTTTGTTAAAACCACGATAGGTCATGCTGAATTTGAAATTACATGGAAAAATGGGGCCTATATTGGATGTGTAAATATAACTCTAGTAAATAATTAACAGCATAATTGTTGATGGGTAGCACAGTGGTGTAGTGGTTAGCATGTTTGCCTCACGGTAAGAAGGTCCCAGGTTTGATTCCCGGGCTCTGTGTTTTTTTGTGGAATTTGCATGGTCTCCCTGTGCTTGCATGGGCTAATACCTGGGTATTAGGTATCCACATTTCAAATGATCAAAAAACATCATGCAAGTGTTTGCTGTGGGCTGCTTGCATGAAGGGAGATTGCACGACAACTCTTTAACATGGCAAAACACACAGCAATGAGTTACACAAACACTTTCTAACACTAATTATTGTACATTTATGTTTAGCTTAGCCGTCATTGCTTCGCTGCACTGTGCACTATGGAATTTCAGAGAAGCATTCAGCAATTTCTTGAAGAGAAAACAGGAAATATCCTTAGTAATAAGGAATTAAGTAATAAAACATTTATGAAGTCCTGCAAAGTACATGGTGTTCACAGGAAGGTAAAACCTTGTTTGCATGCTCAAGATACAGAGAAATCTCAACTTTTGGTCCTCGACTCGGTCTGTACTTTAGATGCTGAGCTGATATTTCTCGTGCTAAGTTAATAAGTACTTTAAAATCAACTTTATTATAAATTCAGATACAGTGACATACAGTGGGTTTTCGCCAACCAGATATTAATGAAACACTTATCACAAAATGTTCACAATTATCCGAAGGCAAAAAGTAAAATTTATCTAATAAAAACTCTGAAGTTCAATATACTACGATCCATTTTAGATTGTTGGATGATTGTTTGGCAAACAGTTAGCTTTTCTGGGACTTTATTCTATTTTAATTAATTGCAATTGTTCACACTGAAATAAGGACAAACTGTGCATGTATCCAGCAGTGCCAAGATAATGACGCTGCATTTCACTAATCACCGCAAGACAGAATTGTAGCTCATGTTAATGCCATAGAGATATGACTGAAAAGAGACTTTAGGCCTGAAAAACTTGAACCCTAACATAAAGAGATCTGCTGAGTGTTTCAGGGCAGGAAATTGCACACTTGTTAAAAAATCTCTAATGAGAGGAGCAAAGCAAAAACTGGTTTTAATGAGCTACATGGACTTGTGAGTTCGGAAACATATGCCATATAAAATAGGATGTTTTCAAACATTTCTGCAAGCCTTCTGAATTTTAATAAGAAATTTGCATTTATTTCCAGAAAAAAAAAAAATACAAATAAAACAAAACATGCAAACCTGCTGAGTACAATAATCTCATACCCGAATTTGCCAGACATGTCACTGTTATCTACTCAACTATAAAATATTTGCAAAGATGTCATAACTGTGCAATAATTAAAATCAAAGTTGTAAAACTATATAAAGCTATTTCATGAAAATAATTGTTCATTGGGTATTTATGCAAGGGTGGCATGGTGGCGCAGTGGTTAGCATGTCCACCTCACAGCAAGATTGTGTTTCATTTCTGGGCTCAGGCGTTTCTGAGTGGAGTTTGCATGTTCTCCCTGTGCTTGCGTGGATTTTCTCTGGATACTCCTGTTTCCTCCCACAGTCCAAAAACATGCACAATTTGCTAATTGATTGTTGCAAATTATCCCAAGTTGTGAGTGAGTGTGTGTGAATGGTTGCATGTTGGTCCTGCAATGGTATGGCCAACTGTTCCGAATGTCCCCCGCCTTCACCCAAAGTCAGCTGAGATGGGCACCAGCTTCCTCATGACCCTGAATAGGATTAAGTGGCTTAAAAAATAAATAAATGAAGGTATTAATGCACAAAATACCACTTGTTAGAAGAAAGCTAAATTTCAGTCATGGCATATAGAAACTTTAAGGCCCAGGTGATAGGAACGATATGGGAAATAAATTAGACAACATAAATGTTACAGGGCCTTGCCTAAGAGTTTATTCACACCCTTGCCTAAGAGAGTTTATTCACACCCTAAACTCTCCATTGTATTGTAGTCTTTTTTTGTCTACATATATTCACACACACACACACACACACACACACAGGGGCAATATTTGATACAATTACTTTTGCTCTGTCTTCTAAGATATGCCTCTACCAGTTTTTTCACATCTGTGTCCTGATAAATTTGGCAATTCTTTAAGGAAAAATTACCCAAGTATTGCCCAGCAGAAGAGTCTGCTGTCTGTCCACAGATTTGCAATCATTTCGAAATCTTGGCTTTGAGTGGGCCATCAAGTTCTTGTTTCGGAAGATTGCTCCCAAGTATTTTGTAGACTGAATTGTCCTGTATTTGTCCTCATCCCTCTTGCTCATTAACCCTCATCAGTTTATCAATCCCTGCTGATGAAAACATCGCCACACTATGCACTTTGTGCCAGAACAGACTACTTTGTGCCAAAACCAAAGTTCGATTTTGGTTTCATCAAACCAGGGAGGCTTTCTCCATGTTTATTGAGTCTCTAAATGGCTAATGGGTTTTTTTCTCACCATTTTTCCATTAAGAACACAACAAATTGTGATCATGTGGGGTGACTACTTATGTAAGGCACTACTGCTCAGTGCCTGAATCCAGAAGCACTGACCAAATTCACTTTGCAAAACCTTTATTGATGGAATGCATTAACCTCGAATCTTATTAATGGATTTTCCATGAACATCACTGCACTCACCCAATAATGCTGGGATGAAATCTCATGAAACAGCACACTGCTGTTATCTATCTTAAACTGCACAAAGAATAAATCACAACTTATTTTCTTTACAAAGTTATTGCGGCACTTCCTGTTTGATGGGTGAAAAAACGGTGCCCATTTAGAAAGATGTATAAAACGTTGGGACATTTAAACCTTATCTGGGGGAAAATATAACTATGTACAACAAACGTATATAAGATTTAATGTCTAACACTCATTTTGATGAACCACCTAGCCATACAATATTGTCTGGCACTTATCTTAGAAGTCTCTGAACAAATGCGGAGTACACCATGAACATCTCACCAGTTCATTGTAGGGGCAACACACACACAACCATTTACACTCACACATAGGGATCATTTGAAACAACCAATTAGCCACTTGTGCATGTCATTAGACTATGGGAGGAGACCGGAGTACCTGGAGGAAACCCACAAAAGCATGGAGGAACATGCAACTCCACACAGAAATTCCATTGCCAAGACGAGGATTTAAACCCAGGACCGTTTTGTTGTGAGTCAGACGTGCTGACCACTACACCACCATGTCGCCCCTAATGTCTTACAACATGTATAATAACAGGAATCTATTTTAACATGCAATGGTTTCATTTATTTATTTATTTATTTATTTATTTACATTCCTTACTTTTACAGATAAACTGAAAAATATAAAAAAAACATGATTCGGAAAATTACTTAAAATCATGGCCTAAGTTAAAGATTTTATGTCAATAACAGCTTTGTAAAAGTGAATGGGAATTATTCAAAAGTTAAACCCACTTAAATGTTGACCTAATTAAAATAATAATACTCTTTCCTAATCCACCTTTAAGCGGTGTATATGCACTGTTGTATTGTATATCATTCAGACTTCGCTCGGCTTCGAATGTAGCCTTGGGTGCATTCAACACTATTTTGGCATTAAGTTATATTGTGTTTTTTAGGAAAAGTGGGTCAACACTTTTTTGCATCCAACCATACCAGGACAAAGTGCATCATAATAACACTTTCTATTGGCTTCCCATGTCCAAATTTAGACATTTGGCATTAAAGAAAAGCAAGCCCATAGACGATCATAACTGGATGCATAGCTAACATTTTGAAGCGACATGATACAATGATGATGATGATGGCATTTAAGAAAACAGTTCAGGATTAAAAAGGAAAATGTTAAATTGTTTGATGTGTAAAATGTTATAATATTATGTTGAATTACAAATGTTTGTGGTAGCTTGCTACTAGTCTAATTTATTAATTCATAAACAACAGAGAAAATGGCAGCCACTCTGAGAAACCCTTGGCAGGAATAGCCACTGGGGTGTACGGCTCCAGCACGGCGCTCTTATCACCCGAGGTAAATTTAGACAGAAATTGCCAAGGTTTCCCTAGTTCTTTAGGTTACACTCCACAAGAACAGTGCAAGCAAACCAAAGTCCTTATTTTATTCTGATTGTGAAAAGAAAAAAGTGTAGATCATTGCCCCCCAGGCAAAATTATAGTTAGCATTCTGCTACCATTCCACAGTGGTGCACTTTACAGCCTATTACAATTTATGATTTTGTTCTGTTGCAAATTCCTTAGAAAATTATCCGTTTCTTCCTCTACTGGGTCATATGTTGCAGTCACTATTCATACAGACAACAAGAAGTATGTTGGACCACTTGTGAAATAATTAATCAGAGAGAGTGTAGCCTACATTTTCTTTAGCAAATCAAGCGAGAAACAGAACTAAGGTAGATTCCACAACATGATGCTGATGAGTTTGCTGAAATGTGCTCTATTTGAACAAATTGTCACTTTGTTTCTTTGTCCTTCCCTTACTACACACCTTCCAGCCATGTAATCATGTAAACCTACATAATATAACATACTCCAATGCAACATTTCAACCAAACTACATAGATAAAAATGCTAAATCCTTATTGTATTCATGAATCTTGAATACTGTATTTCTGACTGCTTGTATGAACTTGTTAAATGTGTATAAATGGATGAGTAAAGTCAACCAGTGTCAGATGTTCTGGGTGTCCTAGCTTCCCTTTTAGGCCATATCTGACACTGCTGTAGTCCCCTAAGTGTCTCAGAACCTCTCAAAACTCTCTCGAACCATGGCTATAAAAATACCCTGCAGTGGACAACAGCGGAGGGGATGTAAAAACAGGTCAGTGAGCTCTCTTTGATGTGTGTGGGGACATGTAGAAATACAGTGCCGACATGGCTGACTAACGTTAAACAGACAAATTATACATATTTATGACTCTTAACTTACATTCTACTGCATAAAGGCCTCAATTAATCTACACTCAATGTATGGTAGATACTGCACATTTTATTTTTATGTATTTTTATTTAATCATTTGATTATTTCATTCATTTTTACAGTGAACTTAATTATGACTGTACTGTTATGAAACACATCAGTATTGGTGATTAAAGGTCAGCTATAAAAGATTTAGGGGGATCTAATATCAGACATGGAATATACACTGATCAGCCATAACATAATGACCACCTGGCAAATCTGCATATAATCAGCTTCATTTACAGCAAGCTCTGATGCACTGTGTTCTGACTCTTTTTTTATCATAGCCAGCAATGATATGTTGTGCTACAGTATCTCAGACCAGACTATTACTAACCTTCACTAATCTTCCCACACACCTCAATGTGCTCTAGGCACCCATGCCAGTTCTTCACAGTTGACTAGTTGTCCTTCCTTGGACCACCTTTGGTAGGCACTTACCAATGCATAACCTCAAACGTACCATCTTTGGTAGCCTCGTTCTGTGACCTTATCACCTACTGATTGACCTAACCACTTTCTGATGCCTAACACTACTACCATGGGTCCCACCGGCAAAGTTTTATGCACTGCTTCTAGTTTTCTTTTGCTGCCATTGATTCAGCACTTGTAAAAGTATGAATTCCTCCTCTGTCACCATATTCTTTTCTAACTGAGATGTCACTCCAGTTGTGTAAGCAGTGTATCACATCTTACATGGCACGGAATACCAGCGAATGCCTGTTCTCTGTATAATAAAAATACATGCTTGAGCTTTTAGATGTGCATTTGTGTGGCTTGCACAGACTTTGAATCACCCCAGGCAATCAGGCTATGAGAGCAGGGTCCAAAATAAAAGTATTGCATGTGCAACTGCACAAGTGTTCCAAGTCAATAATTCTGCCTACCGCAAACGAAAGAAAAGGAAATGCAGGTGGTGGACTTTTGGATTGGAACATAGCACATTTTGGGTTCACCAACTTTTCTGAAGAATGTTGGTAAAAATCAGGTCCCCATCATTTAGCAACATTTAGCGATGTTTAATGACAATTAACAACGTTAGCACAAAAGCTTGCAGTTGTGTTTGCAAAAGATAGTAAGTGAACATAATGACTCTTTATGTTTGTTATTATTGTGGCAAATATGAGCCACAATGTTTATAAAAGGGTGAGCGAGCCCTCCTCAGATATAGAAGACAGACTTCCAGAATATGGAAATGGGAATGGAATATGGTAACAACAAGACTGTTAATAACTGTTTGCAAACTGTTTAGCACAAATCCTGACAAAACCCAAAATTTGCTAGATTTATTAGCATGGAGACCAGTGTACATGTGAGCCACTGTTTGCTTCGTACACATTTCCTACTGAGAAAAAAAATCCAGATGAGCCTAAGAAGTGGATTAAAGCAGTAAGTTTAGTAAAACTTCTAAAAGTTATATAACTCAACATTACACTAAGGGCTCACAATTAGCCCACTGTCATGGTTTCATGTGCATAAATGTGACTGATTGTGTGTGTGTGTGTGTATATATGTATATATACGTTCTGACATATTTGTATGTTCTGACATATTCTACATGCTCATTTACTCATAGTTTGCAGATATGAATCTGCCATTTTGGACCCAGTGGTGGTAGCCAAAACTATTTGCCATACCACAATACAATGAACAAGCAACCTGCTTAGTTATACTTTTGTGTTGCAAAGTCATGTACCCTGGTTTGATATGGGAATATAAATTAGCCTTTAGTTATGGACCCATTTTCAGGCCCTGTTTACCCATCACTACCCCAATTTTACAGAATTGTTCTGTCAGCTGGAATTACAAAATCTAAAAATGTAACATGGGAAAAAGCAAACACATTGTGTAGATGTATTTGTTTTGATTCTCCATGTTGGTCTAAAATAAGAATAATAGCACCCTGCTATGACACTGCTACTTCAGGTGGTACAATCATGATATCTTTGTAGATTAAAAAATTGCTTTTCTTTGGAGTTAATGCATCACTTATATGCATGAGTGGAAGAAAACTTTGCATAAAATGAGCAGCACACAAGCTTGACATGACTATGATGTGGCAGGTGTGGATTTGAAACAGAGGATGTCTTTATTATCTGGTTTGCTCATTCACAACAAACAGGCAGAAGTATTAAAGGGCTGTCTTTTTATCGATTTGATTTATAATAGCCTGAGCTGTATAGAACTGAAAACTATTCTTTGTGGCCCACTGTATCGTCACCACACAGGGATGATTAGAAGTATATCTAATATCAGTGCACAAAAAAAAGCCTGCGTACATATTAGTTATTTTATGACGAAAAAGAACACAGTTTTGTTTCTGGTTATGGATAGAAAGAACGCTTTAGGATTTAGGTTTAGAATTAGAACTGGATGACTGCGTTCAGCACAGAGGGCTTCACCTTCTAACACTCAAAAAAACACTTGTCTTTTCCAATAGCAAGTGCTTTCATTTTATTACATGCAGAGCTCATTGATTTGTTGAAAGTGAGAAAATATCAAAAGGGAGATGCATCTTGAAATCGCAAAGCTCCTTAAAATACAATACTGAAGATTTAGACTTCACTGGATTCATGAGATTGGTTAAGGTTTTGGAGAAATTTATGTATGCCTAAAAAACTATAGCATTTCCTTTAATTTGATATAAAGGAAACAAAACCCACAACATACTGTTGCTTAAATGAGCTTTGAATTTTTCATAATTTAAATCCCTCTTATCATCTTTATTCTCTTAAAGCAGCCATGCATACATTCAATTTTCCAGCTGAAATGGGGAGATCAGTTATGTGTCCTTACCTCCAGTAATTCACTGCAAGTTCTATTGTTGTTTTGTCCTGTTTTTGTAATATATTTATTTTTCTTGGATTTCTTTTTTGCTATACAGAACTGTCATGATGTGCACACAAATTTGCAAATCTCTCAAATCTTTACATTACTTTCTTTCGCTAAACTAAATAGGGGACATTGATATTCTCATGGGCGGCACGGTGGCGTAGTGGTTAGCACGTCTGCCTCACAGCAAGAAGGTCCTGGGTTTCCAGCTCGAGCGTTTCTGTGTGGAGTTTGCATGTTCTCCCTGTGCTTGCGTGGATTTCCTCTGGGTACACCGGTTTCCTCCCACAGTCCAAAAACATGCACAGTAGACTAATTGGCTGTTCCAAATCACCCCTAGGTGTGAGTGTG
>JBCNYG010000023.1:11379640-11402562 GCA_039654305.1 Porochilus rendahli | reverse complement strand
GGTAAGATGCTTTTTTTTTTCAGCCACCAGGGAGTTTTTTGTTTGGGGTTTTTTCCTTTCCCCTTTCCCAACTCTTTAAAAAAAAAAAAAAAAAAAAAAAAAAAAAGAAATTTTTTTCTCCATTGACTCGACCCAGTAAAGTCATTCTTAAGACGCATATGCACACGCACACGCGCACACGTTTCTGATCACACACGTCAGATAAAAGCAGCGGGTTGAAACACTAACGGCCGTTTGTTTTTACCTCCCATCTGCGAATGTGAAGGGGTCACATGAGTGAATGTACATGTATTTCTATTATTTTGTTGTAAAGTGTGTACAGAGAGTATCCTTGAAAAAGAAGTGAATCTTCAGTTCTGGGGGACAAAATGTAAAAAAAAAAGAAAAAGTCCTTACAAATTAATTTTACCACCCCCCAACCCAGCACCCTGACTCTTTTCTGCCGTCACTTTGTTTACGCTTGAAATGAGATGCAGCCGATATCCCAGATCTCAGATCTGCGCCTTTCACCACTTCCGCTGTGTCTCATTAATCCTGGAACACGACCTCCGGGGTTTACACTGTATAAATCCAGAATATATTTCTGCTGGTACCTTTTTTTTTTAAACAGGATGATTTTATCCATGAATCCAGGGTTAAAAAATCAAAGCCCATGAAAACGAAAGCTAAATGCAGCATGTCCGAGCTCTAACACACGGTGTCTGAGGCGACCGAGAGGGCCGGTGACCTGTGCGATGATGATTCCAAAAACTCAGTCAGTGTTGATGTTAACGCAGGGTCCGGTGATAATCATTTAAGTGGTTGAAAATGTTTAAATGAAACTTTGATGAAGGTTTTTTTGCACCACGAGCCAGTACCAATGATAGACTCGAATACATGGTAGGATGGAAGGCATGAAACCTTTTCTCTTTTAATTTAAGTTCTCCAATCCGTCCAATCACGTCTTTTCAGTCTGAACACTAGGGGGCAGCATAACACTGAGGAAAGTGCTATCCGCCCTCTTTGTGCATTCATTGATCAGGGAGTGAAAATTTAGAGTTTATTTTAATACTGTAAAATCTAATAATGTTTATGCAGATTATTAAAATAGAACTGAACAGGTACATTTTACTCTTTTTAATTATCTTGGGGGGGGTTTTTGTGAATTTTGCATTTATTATAAAAGATCATTTAAATCTGCACCACGTGAAGTTGTACTGGTGTCGGTTGCAAGCATATTCGACTGTGTAACCGTATAGAAAATTAAGGGGTGTGGCTTTTGGGCTCCTAACACTGAAAGGCACCAAAAAAGCCCTCAGAATCACCGAAACCTTTATTTCACTTGGCTCCGGCACCGAGCTGCACCTGATCGGCGAATTTCCCCCCCTCCGCAGATTCTTCGACCAAATCCACAGAGTACGATGGAAGCAGCTGAAGGAGGTTGGAAGTCAGCATCTCCCCTGTGCATAGTTGTGTTATACAAACTGGGCGTAAATAATGGCGCTGATGGATTAGATGAATAAACAGCGTCAGTGTACAGTGTAATCCCCAGAACTCCCAAACGTCAAGCACATGTCCAACACCTCGGCTGTGTCTTATGTCAAATCATCCAGAGCATCTGAATGAGAGACATCATCAGCATCTGATTTAGAAACATGAGCAATAAACACACAGGAAGTGGTTCACAGCGATGAATGGCGTAAAATTAACACAAAAAAAACAATTTTAGCCTATTTTTTTAGGGGTTTGCCCTGAACAGCCCGCCAATCCACCACAGGGCCAACACACACAACCATTCACACTCGCACCTAGAGGGCAATTTGGAACAACCCTTTAGACTAATGTGTTTTAGGGCTGTGGGAGGAAACTGGAGTATCCAAAAGGAAACTCACGCAAGCACAGGGAGAACATACAATCTCCACACAGAAAGCCCGCGCCTCAAACCAAGGACCTTCTTACTATGAGGTGGACGTGCTAACTACTGCACCACCCACCCAAGCGTATATTTAAAGTTTATTTTGTGGGGTAAATAATTAACCCACGCAAACATTTGTTAGAGGATATCTTTCCCCATAGAATAAGTCATGGTCCAGCTACGTACGAACAGTTATTTGTCCATTAGTTATGTATTACCTTGACACAACCCTTCTGCAGTTTACGCAACAAATTATCTTCTTTTTGATAAGAAGACTCATTAGTGTTCACGTAAAATCTCTCCAGATTTCTTGGTAGACAGACGTAAAGGTGCTTTTAGGTGTTAAACCAGAAGTTACTGCTTGGGATTTTTAAACTAAAGGAAATTAAACGTGAGTAAATTGTCGCTCTCGGAGCATAGCTTGGTACTTAGCGCTTACACTATCAGTTATAGTTATTGTCTTTTGGATCATTCGGGGGAAGGAAGTACAGAAAAAGGTTACCTAGGCAACCAGAATGGAAACATCCGGTCAATTAGAACATGACGTGCAACCGGCCCTAGCGACAAAGTGATTGCCGCCGAGTGAATCACTCCCTGTGTGGATGAAACCCTTTTTTTTCAGCGTATTCATAATCACAGAATGTTTCACCTTGTGGGATTTTGTAAATGGAACCCAGGCAGAAGGTCAGGATGGTGCCTCGTGTTCTTGGGACATCAAAATGAAATACAGCCATGACGTGAATCGTGCGGCGAATCTGACATGAATCAGCTGCGTCTCATTTAAAGCAGTCTGGGGCTTTGCGCTTCTGATTAACGTTCAAACGAGCCCCAGCTGACACATCGACTCGTGTTTGTTTGTTGGTGTTTTTTCTTTTCAGGTTGCGATGGGGGTTTACAAAACAAAAAGTAAATAAATAAAAGCTGTGAAAAATCGTTTCAACCGACTTTGTAACCAAAGATGCAAAGCAGTGTACTTTTTTTTTGTTTGTTTGTTTTTTTTTAATTTTATGCACATTTTGTTATTGTTCACGATGGTTGTCGCTTTTTAGCATGTCCTTGCATGTTCTAGTATTTTCTTCTTTTTTATGTCGAACCACTTCCATACCTCATGTTTGTATTCTGCTTGTGAGATAGCAGGCTGTGAACAATGTCATGATGGGGGGCTGAGATGGGGGAAAAAGAAAACTAGTGTTGTTTCTGCGCACTAGCCAGCGGAAAAAATATGAAGTGAGCCATCTTTTTGTTCCTGTAAATGGTGTTGGAGTTTCATATGCCAATAGTTTTGTTACATTGCAAAAAAAATTAATGTATTTAAATAAATGCAATATTCAAACTCATGACAATGCAATTTTTTTGCATAAAGCTGCTCAAATGGGATGATTTTCATTACCTTACATTTATAATACCTCATTTTACTACCTCATGTTTATTACAGTACTCATCACACCACCTCAAGTTTATTATACCTCATTACACCAACTCAGGTTTATAGTACTAATTGTACCTCAAGTTTATTATAGTACTTATTACACCACCTCATATTTAATAAACCTTATTACACCACCTCATGTTTATTATAACACCTCATTACACTACCTCATGTTTATTATAATACCTCATTACTCCACCTCATGTTTACTACAGTACCTCATTACACCGCCTCATGTTTATTATAGTACCTTGTTACACTGCTTTATGTTTATAATACCTCATTACACCACCTCATGTTTATTATACCTCATTACACCATGTTTACTGTACCTCGTTTCACCGTCTCATGTTTATAATACTTATTACACCGCCTCATGTTTATTATAGTACCCCATTACACTGCGTCATGTTTATTATACCGCATTACACCACCTCATGTTTATTATAGTACTCATTACACCACCTCATGTTTAGTATACCTCATTACACCACCACATGTTTATTATACCTCATTACATCACCTCATGTCTATTATAATACCTCATTACACCGCCTCATGTTTATTATAGTACCTCAGTACACCACCTCATGTTTATTACAGTACTCATTACACCACCTCATGTTTATTGTACCTCATTTCACCGCCTCATGTTTATTATACCTCAATACACCACCTCATGTTTAATATCGTACCTCATTACACCGCCTCATGTTTATAATACCTTATTACACCGCCTCATGTTTATTATATAACCTCATTGCACTGCCTCATGTTTATTATAGTACCTCATTACATCACCTCATGTTTATCATACCTCATTACACTGCCTCGTGTCTATTACAATACCTCATTACACCGACTCATGTTTATTATAATACCTCATTACACTGTGTAAAGGATCCCGCAGTAAACAAAGTCACATGTATTCATGCTTTTATTTTGATACTTCCTGTAAAACCGGAACTTGCATTGATGGAACTTTGATGCAGAACGTGAAAGAGGTCGTCTACGTGATCTTTTAGTCTGTGATTATGCATTTTGGTTATATGGTTCTACTGCTGCAAACTCCAGCATCACACACCACTCCTCATCATCATACCTTGCATCAAAACGGGCAAATGCAGCTGCAGAATTGGCAGCAAAAGAGGCTGAATACAAGATAATACAAGAGGAAAGAAAACAAAAGGAAAGGATTAAGGCTCTAGAAGAGCAACACAAGAAAGAAATGGAAATTCAGAAGTCTGAACTAGAACGTCTGCATGCAGAGAAGGATGTAAGGGCAGCCCAAGCCAGGCTAGAAGCCTATGACAGAGAAATAACACAGATGGGTGATGCACAACCAAACTGTAGTGAACAGGGAAGTATAAACTATTCACCACTGCCTCCTACATCCTCCCCACCTAACTTACCCCCACCGTCAGAGCCCCTGAGTGTCACTCAGCTTGCAAAGGCCATGCAAGACAATATTGTGCTGAACAGACTTCCCACACCAGAGCCAATGGTATTCAGTGGTGAGCCAATTCACTTTATTGAATGGAAGTCCACCTTCATGTCACTAATTGACCAAAGGAGCATCTCTACAGCAGATAAACTGTACTATCTAAAAAGATATGTGAGTGGTCCAGCTCGTAAATGCCTTGAAGGGACTTTCTACAGAAATGATGACGAAGCTTACCAAGATGTTTGGAAAAGGCTAAATCAACGTTATGGCCAGACTTTCGTTATACAAAAAGCATTTAGAGATAAATTATCCAGCTGGCCAAAAATACAGTCAAGGGATGCTGAAGGACTAAGAAACTTTGCAGACTTTGTAAATGCATGCTATGCCTCATGTAAACGGACTGGAAATGTTAAACGACTGTAATGAAAATCAAAAACTGTTACAAAAACTCCCTGAATGAACTGCCGCCAGGTGGAATCGAAATGTCACAAAGACTTTGGTGGAGGGAAAAGACTTTCCCAGCTTCATCGATTTTGCTGCATTCCTAACACTGGAAGCAGAAGTTGCGTGTAACCCAGTAACTTCCATTCATGCAATCCGTTCTCTGAAAACAACTAATGACATAAGAAATTTAAAGGACATTAAAGGGAACAAGGCAAGTGTATTTAACATTAAAGCAACTGTACGGACTGACAATCAATTAACAACCAAAACACACATGGGACCTCCATGCATCCTGTGCGAAGACGCACATCAGCTCCACAAGTGCCCCAATCTCATGAAAATGTTGCTAGAAGATAGAAGGGCATATGTTAAAGTGAATAATTTGTGTTATGGCTGTTTGAAGAAAGGCCACGGTGCCAAAGACTGTAGACACCACCTCACCTGTGACACCCATCTTGTCTACATGATGAACACTTCAGTAAAGACCTGAAAAAACAGACACGTGAATTCTGAAAAGGCAACACAAAGTAACACGACAGCGATAACACCCGCAATGTTGCCAGAGAAGGACAATCAGTTAGCACCTCGATGATAGTCCCAGTGTGGGTGTCATCAGCCACAAATCCAAACAAAGAAAAACTGGTGTATGCATTACTTGACTGTCATGAACTACATGCCGATGCTTCTCCAGTGAAACTAAAACTGACCACCCTGATGGAGAAGAACACAGTCATAAACAGTGAAAGGGTGTCTAATCTCCTTGTAAGAGGCTTCAGCTCAGCAACAGTCATCAAAGTCCTTCATGCATACAAAAAAGACTACATACCTGTGAACAGTAAAAACATACCAACCTGTGAAACAGCTAAACATTGGGGTCACCTGTCACGAATCATAGATGAGGTCCCTCCTCACCTCAACTGTGAAGTTGGTCTCCAACTGCCCTAGAGCTTTAGCGCCCAGACAAACAATATTAGGCAAAGACAATGAGCCTTATGCTGTTCAAACAGATTTAGGGTGGAGCATAGTTGGAAGTTCAGAGCCTCACCTTGAGACAGGTATGATGAGCAGTCTCTGTCATCGTGTCACTGTGAAAGAAATTCCCCCACTAACACCCATGGACGCAATACGTGCACTGGAAAGTGACTTCAGAGAACTAAGTGAAAATGACAACACGGAGTCTGATTTATGAAATGCCCCTACCATTCAAAGAAAGGCCACAAACGCCTGATAACAGACAGCTTGCTGAAGTCAGACTCAACCAGCTCAAAAGGAAATTCATGCGAGATGAGAAATACAAAGAAGACTACATTAAGTACATGAATGGCATCATCGAAAGAGGTGAAGCAGAGGAAGCGAAAAATGACAGACTTCCTGGTGAGACATGGTATATACCACACCACGGCATCAAGCCAAGCATAGAGGGACAAGTCGCAGTGAACATCTCCTGGCTGGCCTAGACATGATTAACAATCTGACAGGTATCCTCGTACGCTTTCGGCACCATTAAATAGCTGTACTGTGTGACATAGAAAAAATGTTTCATCAGTTCCAGGTTCAAAAAAGTGATCACAACTACCTCCGTTTCCTATGGTGGAAGAATGGAGACATAAGAACACAACCTCAAACGTACAGGATGACACTACACCTCTTTGGTGCTGTTTCTTCACCAGGGTGCGCAAATTACGCGCTGAAACATCTAGCCAAGGAAAACAGTCTTGAATTCCAGCTAGCTTCTCAATTCATAGCCAAAGACTTTTATGTAGATGACGGTGTCACAAGTGTGAAAACAGTGGAAGATAGTATACCGTTAGTTCAAGAGGCACGCAGATTATGCACCAGAGGTGGTCTACGACTGCATAACTTCGTGTCCAACAGTAGTCCCGTTCAAAGCAGCATACCAACATCAGAGCATGCAACTGGCATCAAAACAAAGGACCTTGCTCTCCGTCAGACACAAACAGAAAGAGCACTAGGCATTCACTGGAACATAGAAAAGTACTGTTTCACTTTCAATATAGCCCTGAAAGAACATCCTCCCACACGGCGTGGAATATTGTCCACAGTAGCAGCGATATACGACCCTCTGCGATTTATAGCCCCCTATCTCCTCAATGGAAAGAGAATCTTACATGAAATGTGTCGTCAAGGAACCGGGTGGGACGACCCACTGCCTCTCCATCTGAGACCACAGTGGGAGTGCTGGATAAGAGATCTCTAAGACAACAAGGAAAGAGAGGTTCACTGCACCTTTGTCATGGGGAAAGCTCGCGTGTCTCCTACTAAAGTCACCACAATCCCAAGATTAGAACTCACAGCAGCAACTGTTTCAGTCACAGTGAATAACATGCTCAGAGAAGAACTACTGTACAGCAATGTAGAAGAGTTTTTTTGGACCTGTTAAACCAGTACCAAGAACCGGTAGACCCAAATGCAGGACAGAGATGACAGGATCAGGTTAAAGTGCAAACAAGGATCTTTTATTTAATAACAAGGAAAACGTGGAACATAAACTCTCAGTGATCTAAGGCTGGATCGTGGCGTGGTGCGAGAAGCACTTCTCTCAATGAAGGCGTGAGCGTGGCTCTATGACGGCTCGAGTCTTTCACTATGATGCTCAAGGTGAATTCGCTATGAATGCCCAAGTCTCCAAGACAATCTGGCCACCAGAACCAGGTAAGCGCCCCCCTTTTATCCTCTGCTGGGGATTGGTAACAGGTGAGGGTAATCAGGGGTGGAGCCTGTAATCAAGAACACACACAGGAGAGCAGAACAAAACACGCAGACATGATTAAGTCCTGCGGCAGGACCTGACAGTACCCCCCCCTTAGGACCGGCTCCTAACCTGTCCCAAACAGCTCTCAGGGAGAGTTTCCCGTGCGCTAGTATTCACATTGTTGTCGACACCAGCACCAGAGACCTCCTTAAGCCTCTTCCTGGAACTGAAGGTCCTCTTTTTGAGGGAGTGCTCCAGGAAGTCCTGAATGGCCCTCCTATCCTCGAAGTCCGATTCAGACTCAGACTTAGACTCTAATGAACTCCGTGACTGTGACTGTGGCTTTTCTTTTGGCTTTTTTTTCTTACATCTCCTGTTCTTCTTTCCAGACTTGGTTTTGGTCTGTGACTCGAGATCATATTCGATGACAGATTCGGAGCAGCTTTCTCCTAGCACCCTCTTCTTCTTGCGTCTCGTCTTGGTCCCTGAGAGCTTACATGACCTCTCCTTCTTTGATGTAACCCCCTCATGATTGAAAGGAGAGCTTAAAGTGTATCGGCAGGACGGGCTGTCAGGCTTGGCATACAGGGAGCCCGACTGCGATACAGGGCTTGGCTTACGCTCCAGGGAACCATGAAAAGATGGGGGTGAACCAAAACAAGAAGTTCTACATGCAGGGTCCCAGCTCCTAATCACCCCCGTCTCCCAGATAATATGAGGGTTGTGAGCCCTCAGCCATGGAAAACCTAGTACGAGGAGGTGATGAGTGCAGTCAAGGAGGTGGAACGAGATGGACTCCGTGTCATCCCCGCCAATAGACATAATGAGAGGCTCTGTCCTGTGGGTGACCTGGCTTAACACCTGATCATTGATGACCGGTTGGGTGAGTGGCCTCTCCTTGATGCCCAACCTCCTGGCTAGAGAATAATTCATCAGGCTTACGTCGGCCCCCGAATCGATGAAAGCCTGGTCGGAAACAGCTTTGCTCTTGGTTAGCAGAGAAACAGCAGTCAATGAACGACAGGAAAAAGATGTGCATGCATCTCTGCTTACATCTCTGCATGCACCCCGTAAGCCCAGTGAACCGGTTTTCTTGGCCGGACAAAAAGCTGCTCGATGGCCGGCTTGCCCGCAGTAATAGGCAGGGTCGCGGGTGGCAGTGGAGACGCCGGCGTGGTCGGCGGAGGTGAAAGCAGCTGCCCCAGACTCGCGGTTATCTGGCTCAGCTGCGCGCTCAGCAGACTCACCTGTGCGCACATGTCCTGCTGAAACAGGTCCTGGTGGTCCGCAAGCTCCTGCAGTTCTGTGGCCATGGCAGACAGTTGGGTCTCATGGACCTGGATATGCAGCTCCTGAGAATTGAGCACTTGGCCGATCGGATCTCTGACTGCTGGGTCCATGTCTGGCCAGATCGTACTGTTACGCCGGTACCAAGAACAGGTAGACCCAAATGAAGGACAGAGATGACAGGATCAGGTTTAAAGTGCAAACAAGGAATCAAGAACACACACAGTAGAGCAGAACAAAACAGGCAGACAAGATTAAGTCCTGCGGCGGGACATGACAGGGTGAGAAGTTCTGTCATCCAGGAGGAACTCGGAGTAGAACAGCTGCTCCTTCGTGTTGAGAGGAGCATCTGGATCAGAATGCCTCATGAGCACCTCCCTGGTGTGGTGTTTCGAGCTTGTCCAACCGGCAAGAGACCCCGGGGCCGACCCAGAACACGCTGGAGGGACTACATCTCTCGGCTGGTCTGGGAACGCCCTGGCTTAGGCTGCTTAGGCTGCTTAGGCTGCTGCCCCCCGACCCCACCCCAGAAGAAGCGAAAGAATGAATTAATAATTTTTGTTATAATGTCATAGCTCAAGGAGTTTGCTGCTTACAAACACATTATTTCCAGTACAGCATTTGTTGGGTGCTTTTCACTTCACTGCCGGTGTACAAGGGAAATATGTGACGCAACAGGTGAGGACCAAGCTTAATAAGCAGTCCGACAATCCTAGCTGTGCAAAAAGTACCCAAATAATAATGAAAAATATAAATACATAATACAGTGATAATAATAATAATAATAATAATAATAATAATAATAATAATAATAATGCTGGCGTGTGTTGTGCTTAATTGATCGTGCATCAACATTCTAATTAAAATTCATAGAAAACAAAAAGATAAGGTAATTATTTTATTGTAAAAGCTTTTAACATTTAAAAAAAAGTATGAAAGATAAAAAAAAAAAAAATTAGCATGCTATGTCCCATACTATATACAGTATGGGTGGAGCATCACTGCTCAAGTACCGACATATATTTTTTGATCAGTTTCATGATCACTGATAAGCAAATTAGGCAAACTTCTGTAGATGTAAATTGCCATGACTATTAATCAGTGGCCATGTGTACTCATCATATACAACTGGGCAATAACTGCAATTATTTAGAGACAGCTAGGAATTATTTAAAGACCTTATTCACACAAACACCCATTTTCTTTGGATGCCATAATGTTGCTAACCATACTAACAAGGCATCTATACAGTTACTATAAGGGGCACTGTACTGCATCCTGATGTTGAAGCTATGGTAAGTATAACTGGGAAAATCAATACAACAAATATACCTACTGTAGTATTCATCTGCATAATCTTAACTGCTATTAAAACAAATATTATATAACAGTAAAAAACAGAGAGCTGTAGTTGAAAAGATGTGGTTCCTGGAGATATTTAAATTTAGTCCCTAAAATTAGAAGCAACAAATATACTTACATTCATTCTGTATCTTTGTAGCTTTGGGAATCATTTGTTAAGTAAATGTATAACATCATAACAGTCATTTCTACTGAGTGAAATGTTAAATAGCATCAGATAAAATATTTAAAATAATCACTGACAATTTTGAAAGATATTTGTATATGATTCCATTTATATTTTAATTAATCACATCAAAATCTAAATGATTAATACCACACATCATTCATGAATATTTACCCTAAAACTTTACTGATTATTATTTTACCTTTCCCATTATTTGCTTTTTAGTGTTTTTCTCTGGCTTCATGATGATTATGTAACACTTTGGAAGAAAGATACAGAACAATAAACCAAAGCTTGATGCTAAAATCGCAAAAATCTCCACAGCTACAGTAAATTTTTCAGGTGAACTTAAATAGGCTGGAATAAAAGTAATCCAGACTGCACAAAACAATAGCATGCTGAATGTGATGAATTTTGCTTCATTAAAATTATCTGGAAGTTTCCTTGCCAGAAAAGCCAAAATAAAACATAACAGTGCTAAAAATCCTATGTAACCCAATACAGTCCAGAAAGCTACATTTGAGCCCAAATTACATTCAAGAATGATCTTCGACTTATAGTGCATTACATTTTTGAAGGGAAAAGGAGGGGATATTGTCAACCAAAGCAGACAAATTAGAACCTGTATGAGAGTGAAGGCAAGAACAGTGAGTCTCTGTTGTGCAGGCCCAAACCATTTCATGACATTACTGCCTGGAAGTGTAGCCCTGAAGGCCATTAACACGACTATGGTTTTCCCAAGTACACATGATATGCAGAGGACAAAGGTAATCCCAAATGCTGTGTGTCGCAGCATACAGGACCACTCAGATGGCCGGCCAATAAAAGTAAGTGAGCAGAGGAAACATAGAGCCAGTGAGATCAGCAGCAGGAAGCTCAATTCAGAGTTATTGGCTTTGACTATCGCTGTATATCTATATTTAAAAAATATGACTGCTGTTAGTATTGTCATAAATAAACCAACAATAGAAACCACTGTCAGCAGAATTCCCATAGTTTCCTCATAGGACAAATATTCAATTTCCTTCTGTACACATTTAATCTTGTCTGCATTTGACCAATAGTCTAGCTTGCATTGTTCACACTCCACAGAATCTGTCAACGAGTGAGAGAAAAAAGTACAGAACAAGTTTACAGAGAAATGTATCCGAAAAATATGCATTAAATGCTTATAAAAGACAAGTTGGCATAGTCATTGCTTTAAATCACTTGAATTCAAATTGACATAATTGTCAAAATATTTTAGTAGAATTTTAGTGACATAGTAAAGTAATAATAAATAAATAAATTAATTGATTATAATAATTATCATAACAACAACAACAACAACAACAACAACAACAACAATAATAATAATACTAATAATAATAATAATAATAATAATAATAATAATAGGAAGAGAAGAAGAAGAAGAAGAAGAATTATTTATTTATTTATTTATTTATTTAGCTAGCTAGCTTATGTCCCTGTGTAGTACACACCAAAAAATGATGCACCTCAGGCAGTATATTAGCTTTTCAGTGACATTCACCTCGTCTTTGGCGTAACTGTGCTGTAATATAACAAGCTAAATAAGGATACAGTAGTGTCAAAAATGTCAAAGAATTATGTTTTTTTTTTTTAATGGATACTAGTTGCAGTTGAGTTGAGTGCCCTCTTTCTGTTCGATAGCTACACTCTGAGCTCTGCAATGATCAGTTTGACACATTTCTTACACCAAAATAAAAAGGCCTTTCTCAAAACAGTTGATTTATTTCTTTAAAAAGCACCACAGCCGTGCTTACCTCATACAACACTATTCTTTTGTCTGCTTATCAAAACTTGATATTTAGAATACTGCTTTTACAACAAAGGTAAAAGGTGAAACCAATTCACTTTAGAGTGTACACAGGAATTTATTTTACAATGTAGTGGCAAACTCAAGAATTACTTTTAATTTGTAAGGGCACACTCTGTAATAAATTTTACAAAATAGTTGTGTACCCAGGAATTAATTTTAGAGTATACTTGAGAATAAGTTATACAGTGTATTGTTGTATACAGGAATTATTTTTACTTTTGCATATTTGTGAATTTATTTTTTACACTGTAGTGGCATGCCATTAAAAGAAATTTATCATTTACTGATGTACCCAGAAATGAATTTTGCATTAGTGACATACACCAGAATTAATTTTACAGTGTGGTCTAAAGTAGTTTTATGAGTTTAATATGACCAAGTAAATATGAACAACCATTGTTGATAATCTTTCTGTAACATCCTTTACTCATTGCTTTTTACTTCTTGAGATAATATGTGCCTAAAGTATGTCTTAATTATTGTAAAGATTTTTTCTTTAGATGTTTCTTATCCTGTGACTTTCTTTCAAATTGTCTTTCTCCCTGTCGAATAACGAAAAGAAATTCAGTTGCAGAGAACTCCAGAGGCCTCCCATCACGACATGCACTTTAGATTTCAAGCCATTTCCACTATAGTCTGTGTGATTACCCCACCACTGTAATGTGTACAATTTATGTGTCAGCAGTCTGATAATGGCTGGATGTTTAAAGGCTGCTGTGGGGGCTACGGGTGTGATGTGCTGATTACACTCGCTGCATATTAAAAAGCCTCGGTGTTACATTGAGCTCTTTGAGTAATCCAGGCCCAAAAGGATTAGTCAACACAAGTCTTATAATTACAGTGATTTCAATCTATTGACATTATTGTGCTCAAATCAAAAATTACTGAACTTCAGGAGGAAATATAATTGACTAATAAATAAATAAATATTAGTAATATTTAGTAAAATTTTTATCTTCTGCCAGGTGAATGTTACTGTTATGATATAATGCAAGGCAATTTGATCAGGCCATGTCTACAGTGGATACACATCAAAGGAACCTCTTTCACCATTCCCCACCATGAGTTAATTAGATGTAAATTTAGAATCAAGTAATCCCTGAATGGACATAGATCACACACTAGGGTTTGGGCAACAACAGGGAAATTGGTGTATCTAAGATATCATGGATGATGAGTGGAAGTGGATCTAAGTACATAATTTATTTAATGAATGAAAAGAAATCAATCAAGAGCAATCAGTTCTCGTTTCAAACCTCATGATCATATGTGTAGTTTTTCATGTTTCCTGTGTTTATATGTGGTTCCATCAATGTTCTCTGGTTTCCTCCAACAACCCAAAGGCTGATAGAACATTAGTTTAACTAGGTACTCTAAATTAAACATAGGTATGGCTGATTGTTTGTCTCTGTTTAAGCCCTTACAGGAGCTTGGGGACCTGTTCAGGGTGTACTCCTCACTCTTGCGTGTAGTCAGGTGAGACTGGCTCCAGCTAATGCAGTACAGCTAATGAATGTGTGAATTTACAGGGGTCAGTGTGTCATTTTTTGGAATTGATAGCAGTTACACCTTGCTGGATAGTGTTATCAAACATTCAATGCATATAAACTTAGCAAAAGACTTTCTTGGCTCTCGCAATATCCCAGGGGATGTATTTCACTGTCCATTTGGACCCAATAAAAACCTGTTACATGTACTGTATTTACAGTGTACTTATCCTGAAATTTTCAGTCTTGTCTTTTTGTCATGTCTCATCTGGTATTCATCAGTTCTCATCCGTTCCTTGTCAGTTATAGTTTGCTGAACATGTGGCCTACATTTATCACACCTCCAGTTCACCTGTTTCATATAAGGTAGGAGTCTGGCCATGAGTCTGGTCCACTGGACATCAACGAATGTGAGCTGAAAAATACAGGATGAGAAAATGCACAAGTGCTGCACAAAACCTTTGCCCAGAGCACAACCAGCGAGTGCCTTTGCCTGGTGAAGTCCATTCTAAATGTTGTGTATACGCCAATTTTTTTCTAGGACTGAACAGACCTCGGCAAAGTGTAACTGCTCTTTTAGCGAAATAATGTATTGTAAGGTTAAGTTTGATGTTAAATCCTTTTCTTTTTTATATACTTGTTTAATCATTTTATGTAATCACATATAATCATTTTATGTAGTCTCTTATGTAGGCTTTATCCTTAATTAGCCTTTAGTTCTCATTAAAATGTCCCAAAGATGCATTTCTAGGTCTCTTAATGTCTCTGTGTATTTTCAGACACCCTGGTCACCCTTGTTAAACCAGAACATTCTGTTAATATCTCCCTCCTTTCTCACTATATTTTACTGATAGTTTGTACTGATAGTGATTATATATACTTCATTTTTAAATTAAACCTTGAGCTGTCCATTCACTGAGCTCCTGAAACAGTATGAACAAACAGGAAACTAGTTAGAGGATTGTTCTTATTTTGTGGCTTATACTTTATGACTTCTGATGTGAGATTGGGGAAAACAGGACCGGAATGCAACTCATTAAACTTATGATGGCCTTTACAACTCTGTATGGTCAGAGTTAACAATGTAATTAACCTCATATCATCAAATATACCACGAATGGCTACTTTACAAGGCTTAGCAAGGATCGGAGGGGATATTGTGAGTCTTTGAGTTTGACTCTGGCAGTGTTGTGGAGATGAGTTAATGGCTTCTGGTTTAATTTAGAATTGAATTGTAATTTGCACCAGGTAAACAGTGAACATCTCCAGTTTTACTGCTGATATTCTAATTGTCTCTCACACATACATACAGTATGCACACAGTGCCTGCCTGAATATGCTCCTAATTTCAAACACAGGCCTGCAGCTGTTCAGGAGGTCTCATCATTCATGAAGGATTCATACTAGCTGTAAACATCCAGCTTTAAAGTGAATTTAGAGTGTGTTTGTGCTGGAGGTTGACTTTCCTCTGCTTTAGACAAATGCCCAAAGGCACCAATACATAATTCACCCCCGTACATCATCTCATCTCTACTTGGATCATGTATCAGGCAGAAAGCATTCCAGGATTACTGACACATATCAGCACCCTCCCACCTCCACCCACTGAAACCTAAAATAAAACCTGAGTGTAAAAGCAATTCATGCTGATGAGCCCTATCAAAATAATATTACATAAAACAGATGCACATCACAGTAATGTAACACTTTTAGAGGAATTTCTGATTGGTTTAGTTATAATTTAAACAATTCATAATTTGTGAGAAAAAATATTTTAAAATGTAAAAGCTTTGGTATATTTTAAGTTCAAAGCAACCATGCATGCCTCCGGCTGTTATGTGGATTTAAAGGAATCTGAATTAACTCTACTGAGGAAAGGCAAGACAGAATTTGATCTAAATCAGTTTTACTGAGAAAAGCGGGGAAAAACTAGAATTTAACTAGATAACTTTTTTGCTGGGATTGCTCCAGTGCATGGTTCAGTTGATATGAATCTTTACATCAAGTTACCCATGTTTATATTTTTAAATTTGCCACTGAGTGTTTTTACGAAAATTCTTTAGTTTACCTAAAAAAATCAGGTTGGTGCACTAAGACTAAATTTAAGGTGATGGTGTGAAAAAGTGTTTGCCCCTTTCTTGATATCTTATTTATTAATTTTTTATTTTTATTTTTTTTTTGCATATTTGTCACACTTGAATGTTTCAGATCATCAAATTTAAATATTACATTGTTTACACAAAATGCAGTTTTTATATGAAGGATTGTATTATTATGGAGAAAAAAATACAAACCTACATGGCCCTATGTGAAAAAGTGATTGCCCCCTAAACCTAATAGCTGGTTGGGCCACCCTTAGCAGCAACAACTGCAATCAAGAGTTTGCGATAACTTGCAATGAGTCTTTTACAGCGCTGTGGAGTAATTTTGGGCCACTCATCTTTGCAGAATTGTTGTAATTGAGCCACATTGGAGGGTTTTCAAGCATGAAACGCCTTTTTAAGGTCATGCCACTACATCTCAATAGGATTCAGGTGAGGACTTTGACTAGGCTACTCCAAAGTCTTCATTTTGTTTTTGATCATTGTCCTGCTGCAGAACCCAAGCTTGATTTAGCCTGAGGTCATGAACAGATGGCCGGATATTCTCCTTCAGTATTTTTTGGTAGACAGCAGAATGGTTCCATTTAACACAGGAAGTTTTTCAGGTCCTGAAGCAGCAAAACAACCCCAGACCATCACACTACCACCACCATATTTTACTGTTGGTATGATGTTCTTTTTCTGAAATGCGGTGTTATTTTTACACCAGATGTAATGGGACACACACCTTCCAAAACGTTAAACTTTTGTCACCTCAGCCCACGGAGTATTTTGCCAAAAATCCTGGGGATCATCAAGATGTTTTCTGGCAAATCTGAAAAAAATAAAAGCCCTAATGTTCTTTTTGCTCAGCAGTGGTTTGTGCCTGGGAACTCTGCCATGCAGGCCATTTTTGCCCAGTCTCTTTCTTATGGTGGAGTCATGAATACAGACCTTAACTGAGGCAAGTGAGGCCTGCAGTTCTTTAGATGTTGTTGTGGGGTCTTAAGTGACCTCTTAGATGAGTCGTCGCTGCACTCTGGGTGATTTTGGTTGGCCGGCCACTCCTGGGAAGGTTTACCACTGTTCCATATTTGTGGATAATGGTTCTCACTATGGTTTGCAGGAGTCCCAAAGCTTAAAAATGGCTTTATAACCTTTTCCAAAATTATAGATCTCAATTACTTTCTTTCTCAATTACTTTCTGGTTAAAAAAGTTGCAAACACTTTTTCACACCAGTGTATATTCAAATCTGACATGGTTCAGATTAAAATACATTATACTTTATTACTGGTAATGAGACCATTGTTCGTTGTTTTTTTTTTTTTTGTGGTATTGGGGATATTGGTTCAGGTAGGAGGGGGGTGTAATGAGTGTTTCTTCATTGTGTCAATGAGCAATGATTTATGACTCAGCCAAAAAACACAGCAATGATGAAAAATAAATGTTTAATGGTATACCATATATGGAGTCCACAGTCTTTTTATCTTTTCAGCAACAAATTTACACTGACTTTAATATTCATGAAATAAAACTGTATTAGGGGGATCTGTGGAATTTGTTTTAATATAAAATGGATCTCTGACAATAGTATTTTAAGATCTGCACAATGTTTAATGGCTGCAGCCTTGCTGTATTTTCAGCATAATGCAGGGTAAATCTTGTCTTTGTGATGGATGTTGTGCTGTCAGAGACTCATCTTGGCTTTTTCTGGTCCACCTCAGCTCTTCATTTTTCTTGCCTTGTTTTATTTTAGAAAAAATAAAGAACCATAAAAGCTATTATCACTGGAAACAGCAGCAAGTCACAGAGGAGCAGGGTGTGAGAGCAAACAGCTTTTTTACAGACTTTGAAAAATATGTATGGAGGAAAAAAAATAAGTAAAAACCAGTTGAGGTGAGGTTCCACTCTCTATTGATGCATTATAACCTCAGCATCTGCAGATGAAGAAGGGAAGCTGTGCACTACAAATAGTTCACCAAACACAGATGTAAATGTTATCACTAACCTGCGATAAAATCTTCTTCCACTCCTGTACATTTCATTTCCCTTCTTATATTTTGCCTCTAAGTAGTCAGGAAAGATGTTTCACCTGATTGGTCTTCTACAAAACCAGCAGAAGTTCTTAAGGAAAATAAAATGAGGGATTTTAAATGGCAGGACATTGACTTCTGACAGTGTAGCCTAAGGTTTTCAAGGGAATACACATGTACTTTATTGGGGATTAATTTTCCAAGAATCATAGCTGGATTTTTTTTCATCCAAGAACATTGAATGGTTAATCTGAAAAATTCAGGTGTCAAATTTTCTAATGATCTGTTTAGGTCTGTAAAGTTCCAATACGTATCACGCATTCTATTGCAATTGATGCCAAATCATAATAATCGTGGCAAAATTTTTGACAGTCAAACAATGTGATCTATGTCACAGTTCCCTCAAGATCATCACGATTGGATCCCTTGACCCCCCACGCTTCTCACGATTCTCTCAAACCACAGAGTTCGCAGACATCATACCCCAGTATAAATCCAGGGTTAATGACTGGATCTATTTAACTCCAAAACAGCAGATCTCAAGGCAGGTTTCTGGTATGCAGTGCTAAGAACCTAACAAAGGTGCTCCCTGATGTGCTTCGGGAATAACAGCTAGTAAGTGTGGTCTGATCGCACAGAAGAGATAGTGTAGCAAAAACTGCTGAAACTGTTAATACTGCCTGTAATAAAAAGGGATCAGAACACAGTGCACTGCAGTTTGCTGAGTCAGGTGATGTTAGTTATTGCTGATCAGAGTATATTATATCACCAGTACACCTGGGTTTTTGAATGGTTGGAAGGAACATTTTTTGCAGAAAGCATTTGTCCTCTAATTTTGCTAGCAACAAATCCAACTGCAGAGTAATGGAATTTCAGAAAATGTTAAAAATCTACAAGTATATGCTTCTAGTTAAATGCAGTGTTTGATTATATTTCTGTTCAGAACACACCAAAATGGAATTTAATTTATTTTATCACCCCTTCTCAGTCATAGAAATTAGGTTTTGACAAGAGCATCAGTAAAAAGTTTTCTGTATATACTTTTGTTTTATTTTTTAATGTCTAATGTTATGCACAACCACTAGGCTTAATGGTTAAATGTTAAAAAGTTTAATAAAATGTCATCTTCATAGGTTATGCACCTGCAGTAATTCATCATCTAATCACAGTTCTTAATTGCTTCTCTGACTTGTGAACCTCTTGGTATATGCTATTTTGGCTGTGAAGATAATAAAGTACAAGCTATACTGAATGATCCAATACAAGTATCACTTGTGAAATCAGTAATAAACACAAAAGTATGCTCTGTCTGAAATACTTACATCTGGTGGTGTTTTGCCGTATTGGTGACCTAAATATTGTATAATATTTAGTCAGTGCTATACTCATAACCTATACATTTTAAGAAGTGATTTAAGTGTGGTGGAAATCTCTGGAAATTTACACAAACAAAGTATTTAATGTTGTCACTGTTTACACAATCTCTGCTACATGTCAAATAAAAACAGCCGTGCATTTTCAAATACACTCTTCCGTACTATACACATTATTATTATTATTATTATTAATATTATTATTAATATTATTATTATTATTATTATTATTATTATTATTATTAATAATAATAATCATTTTTCCAACCGCTTAATCTTATTAGGGTCTTAGGGAGGCTGGTGCCTATCTCAGCCAACACTGGACAAAGGCAGAATACACCCTGAACAGCTCGCCAGACCATCGCAGGGCCAACACATACACACACAACCATTTACACTCACATCCACACCTAGGGGCAATTTGGAAAAGCCTGTTAGCCTGATATGCATGTCTTTGTACTGTGAGAGGAAACCAGAGTACATAGAGACAGCCCATGCAAGGACAGGGAGGACAATCAAAGTTTACACAGAACCACCACTCAAACCAAGGACCTTTTTGCTGATTAGCACACATGCTAACCATTATGCCACTATGCTTGCTTTATTGTTATTTTTAATTGAGTAACATTGTTTTAAACATTTCAGTCATTTTCTAAAGCATTTGTAACAAACTCAAAGCTGTGTGTGTAAAGCTTTGTGGTTTGGATGTCACAGGGTGGCGGCTCCCCTCTCTGTGACACGTCACCGAGAGTGTAGGTCTTGTGACACCAAAAGTCTTTTTTTTTTGTTAAAGAGACAAAAAGGGACAGCTTGATAGAGAGACATTAAGTCTGGCCCTGAGATGAGCCAGTAGAGTATTCTACCCATTAAGTACATTCACATACATATGCAATTGTATATTCTTTGCTTCTCAAAGACTTGGCCTTTCCTGGATACTTTTTTTGACCAACGCATGGTTACAATCAAACTGTTGAAATCATCTCTTTCAAATAACAATATAATTAAATTGTTTTCTGTCATGTGTTGCTGGTCTATGTGTAATATGGATGTATATTAAGAAATGAAATTGAGTTAACTAGACAAAACATGAAATTTCTTGAAATATAATTGTGTCTTCAAACAAATACTTATTGAAATATGTTAATCAAGTATTTTTCATACCTTCCCATCTTTTTCTGATTTGGGCTGTTCAACAATTATTTCCCAAAGTCGAGGTGGGAAGAATTAGGAAATATAGCAGGGGTGGCAGATTGGTCAGCATGTCTGCCTCACAACAAGAAGATCTTGGGTTAGAGTTCTGGGCTCAGCAAGGGCATTTCTGTGTCACATTTGCATGTTCTCCATGTGTTTGCATCGGTTTTCCTCAGTGTACTCCGGTTTTCCTGCCACAGTCCAAAGACATGTACATTAGGCTACTGGTGAGTTGTCCAAGGTGTACCCCGCATTTGCCCAGAGTTGGCTGAGATAGGCTTCAGCCTCCTCGTTAAGTGGTTCGGCAAAGGGAAGAATAAATGAATGAATCTATGAATGAATAGCTCATGAAGAATGATAGTTTGAGTGTATGCTACATAGGAACCAAAGGGGAAAAAACACTACAAAATAATAATAACAATGATAAAAAAAGATAATATTTTTTGGTTAATTTTAATTTTAATTATGACAGTAGCAGATGAGGTCCGTGTGCATGTAAGTATGCTTTATAGCAATGCCTTTACTCATTCAGAGTTTTAGCATATATTATGCAAAAATAAAGGAAAGAAAAACAAAATAAATGATTTGTTATTCCTGTTTAATGCATTACAATGAGCACATCTGCTCCATCACAATACTCACCCACATGATGGCATATTTTGGGGATTGTTCATCATTGAAAATGATATGGCCGCAGGGGCCATTTATTATTATTTTTTGGTTATATTGTTGTTTGTTGTTGTTGTTGTTGTTGTTGTTGTTGAACTTCTGGAATTACCGACTCAGTGACCATGGTAAACCACGAGTGTACCACGAGTAAACCAATTAGATAGCACCATTCATGTGCAGTATTTGATAAATGCTGACATTGGGCAAAAACTAAGAAGCATTTACACATTCATTAGAAAATCATGAATGAAAAATCAGGTGTGCAAATATATATAGGCACACACACACACACACACACACACACATACATGCACACTCACACACACACAAACACGAGGTGCTGAAGTGTTCATATGCATCATCAAGGATTAGCCTCATTAATTTCTTCAGTTTTGTCTGAGTTTCTCCATGTCCTGTTTTTATTTTCGCTTGAAGATCACACAGTGGCAATCAATCACACCTTTCACTTACTGCCTAAAGCCACCTCAGTGGGCAGAAGGAGACTGCACACGCCATCAGTTCTCACAATCCACATTTTCCCCCCTCAATTATGCAGTTCATACACATGTGAATCCAGCAGCTTATACTGTTTGTTACAGCAGACGTATAAGCACAAGTTCATGTACATGACTACAGCAGAATACATTTTGTAAGCACAACAAATTGATCCCAGGATTAGCATGCCATTTCTGAACTACATTTACAAATTCATAAATTAAACAAGGCCTGATCTCATTTGGGCGATTCTTTGGCGACTGTCAGTCATAATCTGCAATGAATGAAGGGTTGGCAACCATTTTTGACTGTTTTCTTTCTAGATGGCGACTATATCGCTAACTATCCCCAACTATGGTTACAAACATTCACAAACAGTTGCAGATTTTCTGAGACTGTATGAGACTTTGTTGGCTACAATCAGCGACCATAGTCATAGACCAAGCTAATAATATATATGACCATAATTCTCTGATGAACATCTCTGGCATCAAGGTCTGAGACTGTTTGCAACTAAAGTCCCCAACTACCTGTGGCTATCTGTGATTGACCACAACCATCTCAGACTAATATATAATAAAACAAAAATGAAAAATCAGTTAATCCTTGTTATTGGATACATTTTGTGCATTGTTACTTGTCCATAAAACCAAAATAGATGTTCTCCAATTCTTTTATTTTGCAAAAAGCAGCCAGGGTCTAAAAATACAATACATTTGAATATTTAATTGCTATTAAAACTATTAATAATAACAAGAAGAAGAAGAAGAAGAAGAAGAAAAAGAAGAGGAAGAACAGATGAAGAAGAAGAAGAGGAGGAGGAGGAGGAAAAAGAAAAATCAATTATTATAAAATAAATTGCTGCAGGAAGCACTCCGAAGATTTAGCCAACAGGCACATCACAAGCACTGAGGACAAGCTCAAAATCTTTGTTAACTGTTGAATTTACAAGCATTTGCATACAAAAGGCCGGGAGGGAGAAAAGATATATACATATATATACATATATATAT
>JBCNYG010000023.1:11206173-11217061 GCA_039654305.1 Porochilus rendahli | reverse complement strand
ATATATACAAACACACACAAACTCATATATACACAGAAAGTCACACTGTCTCCTGACTGGAAGTGATATTGTCCAATGTTGTTGTGAAAAGAACCAGGTTCAATCTTCGGTACTATATTTAAAATATGACACAAAAGCTAAAAGATAAATGCCATGTTTCAATTTAAAAGACAACAATTAAACACTATAAAACACATCTATACTCGACATCCATATTAAATATTTCTTCCATGAAAAAGTCAGATTAAAGTGCCGACTGAATATTCAGCAATTTTAGCCACAAAGTACAGCCATCCCTGTGGAGGATGAAGGGATTAACCTCCTTATATGTTAAATCCATCATGTCAACATCTATAATGCATTTTGGTTTACAACATATTTCCAGTACTTTCTTCAGTCTAAGTTTCGATTTTGAAAAATAGTCATGTCAAGTCTGTACATATTTCACAACATTTGTAACCAGCAGTAATAATTCAACTGCATTATTCATGAAGTAACCATAACCTTAGCCTTAAATTTGTGTTATTTTGTGTGATTGTTGTTGTTCTTCTTCATGTTGGCCTATGCAAAAATTTTTACAGTCGATGAAGGGGACAGCAGTAAATGCTGCATCCAGATTTCACAGCTTTTTCATGTCCTTGAGTGGAGGCCGAGGGGCAGATTGAACTTGATCAACTCTAATATGTGCAGGGAGGTATTTTTACTTCCGTCTTTAAAGGCTCTGCTAACCTGAGTTCATTGCAGGACTTCCTAAGCGCACACAGAGCAAATTAAATGCTTTGTCAGACCCATAAAGTGCTAGCAGCAAAATCCTCACAGCTCTCAGGAACCAGAAGCAGCACAATGAGAAATGAAGTTAAATCAGTTGAGACATATTGGGAAAAATTGAGAATTAATAGCATAGAGTATCCCTTCTTCTGAGTGTTGCATGGCATCAATAATTCTGTTGGTTCTATTCAAAAAGCAATTTAACTTGCTAATGGTCAGGCCATGGGACTAAAGCAATTATAACTCATTTGTGAAAATGGCACTAGAATCAATAGCAGCTATCAATGTGGAGATGCATATGCTCACTGAGAAGATGAGCTAAAATTTAAATAATGACCATAATTGCCAAAAAAATAAAGAAAAAGTTTTCTCCTTGTTTTTTTTCCTTTGGTAGTGATTTTCCTCCGCCCTGCAAAAGTCAAAATTTTTATCTTTTAAAGGATTTTTATTTTATGGAGAAACACATTTTCTCAAAAATTATGTCTCTGTCCATCCATTATCTTTAACTTTTATCTGTCAGGGTTGTGAAGGAAGCTGGAGTCAATCCCAGCTTATTTTGACAAAGATGCCAGGTACACCCTGAACAGGTCGTCGATCTAAATCTATATCGGACATGTCCATTGTGAAAAACTGTGAAATCATACATAGTTTTTCATAAGGATTTCATAATCATTTTGCCATTTGTTTATAGCAAAGAGAGCATATCCCCATGCACCCTGTCCCTTGTCAGGAAATACAGGTGTGGACACAAAAGCAGGTAAAACCCAGCTTTGTTAAAGCTTGCAAAAAACAAACAGACAAACAAACAGGCATGACCTCATTGTTAGAACACAGGCAGAGGTCTGACACTGAACAAACAACATATACGAGGCAATGCAATAATTAGCGAACCAGGTAACCAGGACAAAACTCAAAAAACACAGCATCATGTAGCACTTACAGGCTTGGTAATGGTTGGTAAAATTACAAAGAGTTTATTTAAGAATTTGTGTTAACTGTGGCAGTAAAGTGAAAATGTCTGGGTGTGTGGGATCAGTAATAAGGTGAGCATGAACATGAGATTTTGTTTGGGTCTTGTAGTCCTTGTCGGCCATATTTGTAGTCCATATTGTTTTTCTTAGAAGTGTGGTTGAACACAATTCAGGCATTGACATCAAAGATCTCTAAAATAAGTTAGAGACGGAAAATCAATACTGCCTGAAAATTTCTGAAACCAAGGAAAGTACATTAATAGCAGTCTGACAACTACTTTTATTTTTATTTTTGTTTTACTATTTTATAATATTTGGAATTTATAATAAATCGGTCATCATTCATCTTCTTCCGCTTGATCAGGTCAGGCCGCTACGGTAGCAGCATAAGCAGTGAAGTCCAGACCCCTTCCCAAACCAGCCAAGAGGCGTAGTCCCTCCAGCAGGTTCTGGCTTGACCCTGAGGTCTTTTCCTGGTTGGACATGCCTGAAACACCACACCAAGGAGGCATTCAGGAGGCATTTTAATCAGATGGCCGAACCACCTACATTGGCCCCTCTCAACACGGAGCGACAGTGGTTCTACTCCAAGCTCCTCTAGAATGGCTGAGCTTCTAACCATATTTTTAACGGAGCGAAGGAAGCTTATTTCAGCCATTTGTATCTGTGATCTTGTTTTTCGGTGACTACTGAAAGCTCATCTGAACGTATATCGACTGGTAAATTGAGAGCTTTGCTTTTCAAGCTCCACTTTACAGCAGGGGTTGCACCAATCTGCCTGTCGATCTCCCACTTCATTCTTCCCTCACTTGAACAAGACCCTGAGATACTTGAATTCCTCCACTTGGGGCAGGACCTCATTTCAGAGCCGAAGGGTGCATTCCACACTTTTCCGGGTAAAAACCATGGCCTTGAACATGGAGGTGCTGATTCTCATTCCAGCCGGTTCGCACTCAGCTATGAATCACTCCAACGAGAGCTGGAGGTCTTTTATTATCATTAATAAATGGCTTCTTAAAAAACAATCTGGAGACGCTAATGTTATAAAAGTTTAGTTTAACAACCTTTAAAAACATTATTGTCAGTTATTCTTAACACATAAAATTTAAAAAATGGTGCATCAGCATAAAACTTCTATTAATTAACATAAACATTGTATGATCTTAGTTTTGGGGGACATTTAGTTTTGCATTTTTTTTTTTTTACACAGAATAATTTCTGACAGTCTTTGAATTGCTCTGCCATGTCCCAGCATGTGTGCGGATGAAGCTGACTGTGATTCTGATGACTGTATTACAGAAAACTCAGCAGACAAGACTGTAATAAAAAGTACATTGCATGACAAATAGGAAACCAGCCTTCATTCATTTTATCTATTTTCTGAACTGCTTAATCCTAATTAGGGTCAAGGGGAGGCTGGTGCCCATCTCAGCCTATTCAGGACGAGAGCACCCTGGACAGCTCTCCAGGCAATCAGTCTAATAGCCTACTCGTTATGAAAGTCACAACGGTTCTTTTACATACCTCTCACCATACACAGTGAGTAACATTGCTGGCCTTTGACAACCCAGTTAACAAAGTTAGATGCACTGAGGGACAGCAGTGACAACCCATTGATAGTGGGGCTTGAACCCCAGGGAAACCAGCCTTGTATATTATTAAATATGATTGAAATTATTAGGAATAAACCAGCAGGTTTGTGAAAACTCTTTTTCATGCTATAGAGAGAATTCAAAATGTCATAAAATAGTATCTTTGTTTAGCTAAAATGAATGTCAGCAGAATAGAACAGAATATCTTCTATAAGTAAAATGTACATTAACTAAGTAGAATAGAATAATTTGTGATTATACTGAGATCTTATTTTATTAATATGTGTGCTTTATATATCCCAAACACCTACGTACGTTTTTAAGCTAAATCTATTGGGTTTGTGGCTTGTCTAATGCAGCTTGAATTGTAGATATAAAATGAAACCTTGGATAAACCAAAGATATAAGCTTTTTTCTCAATGTAGCTGAATCTACCTAAAAATCCAATCAAACAATCCTATATCCAGATGACTTTTCAACTTTTACCTCAACAAGTTATTGTATAATTTTTAATCGAATTGTATGGGAAATATTCACTGAGCCTGAGGTGAGCCATTATTTTATTATATATTACACAGGAACATGGGGAAAACGAGCTAAAATTATTTTTAAGATAATTATTTTTACATTTTTGAAGCATGAGAGGAGCTGTCTAGGGTGTACTCTGCCAGCGCCCAGAGTCGGCTGCATGGGTACTATGGCAAACCTTTTTGTCCAGTATTTTGATTCAAGTATTACTGAGTTTAAGAAAAGGACAGGATCCATTATTATGAGATAGCAAAACAATAATATATCACATATAGTACATAACATTGACGTAATTCTAACATACCAATACGTCAGGATGTACTAATGCTTCAGAAGTTTTTGCTACTCATTACCCTTCTTTTAAAACTTTCCTTCCAAAGTCCCACCTCTGGTAGAAATGACATGAATATCTACACATAACTTTTTTGTACAATCCTGTTAACAAACACGCAAACATACAAGCTGAAGGTAATATAATTGAAATGGGCGATAGATAGATCCAGTGCATGGGATTATGTTGAAAAATTTCCTGAAGTCTCAAAAAAAGTGTTTTTTTTAATATGCACCAAAACAAAATGCCAACTAGGGGGAGACATACGTATGCGCAGTTATTCTATTTGTGCCTGGCAGAGGGCCCCTGGGCCCCTTTAATCAGTCTTTACCAACAATTTTTTATTTTTTTTTGCTTTTAATTTTCCCCCTCCAGAATATTACAGAATGTACCCATTTGCAAACAAAGTCTGATTATTCTCAAGAGAGAGAAGGGTATTTGTGGGTGATCTGTTGATAAAAATCAAAGCAATACTACAAGCAAAAGAAAAACAGTACTTTGTTTTACATCAGCATAGGTGTTTGCCACCATGTTCACAGGATTCACTAATTCCTTGTACCTGAATGCCACCTAGTGGCTGCCAGTTAGTTATGTACAATATTTACCTTGATGGAAAATAACTGTATTTTTCCATTATATATACATCTGCCCATTATAAATTATATAGTTTGCAATGTTTCTGATTACCATGATTTGTTGCCTATACAGTGGTTCTTCGTGTATTAGTACATAGTAAATTTCTAAACTAGTCTTGTCCTTGTCAAATACAGACATCTTTTTAAATTTGGCTGAATATTTCATTGATTGATTGGTTGCACAACAAGAGTCCACAATTATTAATAATATTATTAATATTAATATTATTATTATTCTTTGTTCAACTTAATCCCAATTTGTGTCGCAGGGAGGCTGGCGCCAATCTCAGCTGACTCTCTGCGAGGGCAGAGTACACTATGGACAGCTCACCAGGCCATCACAGGACAGAAACAGGCTGATGACAATGTAGCCTACTCTTTAAGAAAATCAGCAATGATTCTTTTACATGCCTCTCACTACAGACAGTAAGAGACATGGCTGGCCTTTAATAACCCAATTAACTGCACTGGGGAGACAGCAGTGACAACTCGGTGACAGTGGGGCTTGAACCCCCGACCTTGGGATCAGTAATCCACCAGGCCACCACTGCCCCATTATTATTATTTTACATTTATTGATATTATTATAAGTTGGTAAAGCTAATTGTTTTTTATTTGTTTTTTTACATATCCAAATATGTACTAACTTTATAATTCAATGCCAACAGATAAAGGAAATGTTACTGGAAAAAAACACAGAAATTAGAATTCCTCCTAATATCAGAAATACCTTATTGTAGGTATAATGATGTTTTCCCTTTTTTGTGTGTTGCTGTTTTTGTTGCTTATATTAGTGCACCAATCTCTAACATAGGCTTATCACACATTTTACCACCCTTCCTAAAGTATTGCTCTTTAAGCATTTATTCTTTTTTAGTCTTTTTTTTTTTTGCTTTTAAGCAAAAAGTCTTTAAATTATACTAAACTTACATTAGCAAGAACAAAAAAGAAAAAATCAAAAATGGGAAAAACCTTTTAATTGCACTATAGAATAATGATCGAATGTTTATACTTAATTTTTCCTGATGCTCTGACTGTTAATTTAATGATGTTCTGGCCACTCTGCTGATATACTCTGTGGTCTGGAGTGTGTGCAGGTCCTCACATGGGGACCTGTGAGCTCTGGACAGTGTGCTCTGTAACACAGCAAAGAGTCATAGCTGCCTACTGAACACTTCTTTACAGCTGCCGTTCTTGCCCAAGCACTGTGGACTGATGCTGGTACGGTCTCGGTGGTGCCATATTTTTTCCCCATTGATTGAATTAACTTCGTAATTCTTCTTTGAATGGTGGTTAGCCTAGTAGTTAGCACATCCAGTTCACAATAAGAAGGTCTTGGGTTCAAGTCCTGCGCTCAGCAGGGGCATTTCTGCATGAAGTTTGCGTGCTTACCCTGTGCCTGAATGGGTTTGCTCTGGATACTCGAGTTTACTCCCACACTCCAAAAAGTGGTTGTGGGTGTGCGTTGTCCCCGTGATGGACAGGTGAGCTGTTCACTGTGTACCCTGCTTTCGCTCAGAGTTCACGGAGATAGGCTCCATTCTCCCCACAACCCTAAGACGATAAAGCATTTCAGCAAATGAATAAATAATACCTTTTAGGATGTTTAATGCTTTTTAGAAATCTGATACCACACTCAGATAATGAGCTCCATGAAATTATTATTTTTACCAGCAGAGGTCAGTTTGTGGAGCTTTTACTTTAACTCTTTTTTGTTGCATATATTTATAGCTCACCTTACTCAGTAATTACTCAACAAGTACTCAGTGTTACTTAGTAATTACACCATATTATTGTTCTCAAATCCTTGAAATAGTGATAAGAATTACATTTTTAATTAATTACCCAAAAAAATCAAATGAATCTCTTTTTTCTGTGTAAATACAAACATTCTGTATTTTATTTCCAATATTAATTATGATTATTGATATGGCAAGATTGATGGTTAAACAGATCAGATTATGTCATCCAGTCACCCATGGTAATTCAATTCCGTTTTAATTGCTTATAGCTCTTTTTACAACTGACATTGTCACAAAGCAGCTTTACATAGTAAAAACTAACTTGATAAAGAATTTCTCTATAAGTCCTATATCCCCATATGGAATTAGTTTCTGGATACACCACTGAAGGTTCCTCATTAGGCCTCACCCACATGGTGTTAACTTGGAAAAGAGTTAATACCATGAGGGTGAGGGTATGAGGTGTGAAGGTTTCAAATTTAAAGTAAAAGGTTTTTTTTAACTCTCTGAGATTCTGAGTTCCTGTTTTCTGATATGAAACTTGTGCAGTTGAGGAGTGCAACAGTATGTAGCAGAAGAGGTGGAGACAAAAAACAGTCAGTCGTTTCTCAGAAAGGGAATTTCAAAAACATATGACATGAGAAAACTTGATAAGACATCGTCATTGGTGCCCTAAAAGAAGAGCTGGTTTGCAGATTTTTTAAACCCCTTACTTCATAGGTCTTTCAACAAGCTGGCTCTAGATCTAACACAAGAAAATAAATTCTCTGGCTGGAGCCTGACATGGCTGAAGAGTGGGCTGATACCAGGGCTACAGTAACCTAACAAAAGACTCCTTACACCAGTTTTCAGCAGAAAAGCATCTCAGAATGCACAATGCATTGTCGGGCAATCAAAATGTGCTGCAACCACAGAAAAGCACTGTAGCAGATTCTACTTCAGTCAATCAAAAAACAGGAAGCTAAGTTTTTAGTCAGCACGAATTTAGATGCAGAGAGATTAAATTTCTGTCTGTGGCAGCTGTAGCGTCATGATCATGTGGGTTTCTACCATTGTTCCCTATTCACTAATTAAACCAGAGGATTTACGGTGAAAAAAAAAATTGTAAATGTCTAATATAGTCTATTTTATTCATTATATCACTATATAACTCATCTTATTAAAATACCTCATTAGAAATATTAAATCCCAAAGTAAATGTATTCACTTGCTATTGGCTTTACTGTTACATGTCACCCACATATACAGTGATAAGCATCATCAACACTGCTTAAAATCTATTTGTTTATTAATAAATACTTTATTTCTATTTAATAATTTATTATAAAAGCAACTTAATATAATATACTGAAGCAAAACATTGTGAAAGTATGAGGAAGCCTTCATGTGTCCATGAACTAAATTCTTTAAATATTTATCAAATTGACATTAGCAAAAGGCCTCAGCTGGGTTTAATAAATAAAAGATTTCTAGAGAAAATGTAGTCTGATAATATTTATTGTAATAGGTAAGAGGTCTACCGTAAAATACACATCCATGATCTTACATAAGTATGTGAAATTGGATTACGTAAAGAGCAGATTCATGTGAACTTGGTGTACTTTAGCCCACTTTTCTAACTCTGTGCATATGGTCGACTGCAGAACAAAGGCCTGGGTGATTTTCTCTAATAAAAAACACGTGCAGTTGGTGTGTATATTTAGGTATCAAAGACAGTGAGAGATTTGAAAACTCTTCAATACTTCTTCATTTTATTTGTACATTGTCACAACAGAACTAGAAATTTATAAAAATGAATCACTCCCATTTGTTCTTTAGGAAATGTACTCTCACACCTTTGTATTTGTAGAGCTTTTTATTTCTTGTGGTTATTATATTGCACCATTGAATAAACCAGAGATCAGAGGGTTTGTACGTTTCCTGGACGCTCTTTATACACATTCGTTACATGGCAAAGACAGTATGCAGAATCTGGTCAACATGCAGGGAATAAATCATGGGCCATTGTGTATCGCCCTGCGAGTAATCCTCTAGCAGAATGACTTTGAGCCATCTAGTAAGTGTGCAACAACGGTTTGATGCACAGTGTGTCTTTATTTCTCACTAAACTAAGTCTCCAAGTGTGTTGTCACAAAGCCACTGTTAGCTTATGTGCTTTAAAATCACTTTGAGTGAGGAGGAGGAACAATCTCCAAAGGAATTCTACTATTCTGACAAGTTAGAAGACCAACAGATGTTAACAAACAACCAAGCGTAAAAGGGATTTATCGCCAACCAAAAAGCGAAAATATGATCAAGAAAATGTAATCAGATTCAACACTCGCCACAGATAACTCGATAAAATAAATCTATCAGGCAAAGAAATTGTGCAGTTACCTACTAAGAAGTCCATTTATATTCTGTGGAAACTTTTCATGGAAATGAAGAAAAACAAACTAACCCATTAAAAACCAAACCCCACTAACAGCTTCCAGAAAATCACTAATTATTTTCTTGAAGATAATGAAATACAGGAAATATTCTATTGGATAAAAGGTTTACAAATTCCCGCAAAGTATACACTGCTCATAGAAAACTTTAATTTGTCATGTCGGGAAGGGAAACGATCCGGAATGGCCTTTTTGCACACATGAATAAATATACCTTGCAAACTAGTTAGACTGAGAAATATAACATGCCCTTGCCCGACTCTAAAGTAATGGAATGTTTGATTCGTTTTGATTAACTGCTGTGATAATTCTTTGCTCGCATTGATATGCAGCCAGTAAGGAAAAAGTAACTGCTGAAATGAATTTTAAAAAAGGCAGCAATTTAAAATGCATAATAAATACTCATTAATAATAATACTCCCCCAGTGCAGCTAACTGGGTTATCAAAGGCCAGCCATGTCTCTCATTGTCTGTGGTTAGAGGTATGTTAAAGAACCATAGAATTATATTGAATTATATTATATATATGAATCAGAAATCAAGTACTATTCAAGTATTTATTTCATTTAACATTTTATCATATTGATGAGAATAAACAAATGAAAAAATAAAAAAATGTAGTAATAACAATTTTTGAGAAAAAAAGACAATATTTAGAGTGGCATCCCTTTACTTTGGTTACAGCATTTAACCTTTCAAGCATAGTGTTCACATATTGTTTAATTTCTTTACTCGCTAAACCATTTCATACGGTTTGAAGTTCATTCATGCTATTCAAAAGTCAAAAATATTTAATTCACAACACCTTTTAATTTTTCCGAAAAATGCTATTTCCAGTGTTTTTGTTTATTAGCCATACTTTTACCTCAATATACTTGACAGAATAATTTTTTTTGTTCTTATTGCCTACAATAGCAATTTCAATACATTTTCACCAAAAATTATAGACATGTAATTTCTTACATCTTTTTATTAACAGCCCTTTTAGACAAAAGTGATGGTGTATATCGATATGCATCACAATATAAATCAAATCACTGTTTCTGTAAGACTTGAATGTTCTGTCATACACCTAAATGCCAATGTGGGGCTATGATAAGGGTAATTTTGGATTAAATTAGACTTTACTAATATTGATTAAGTATTAAGCAATATTGTTGAAAGTATATGATCTGATGATGCTCCCTGCTTGAGTATTATATATCAGGCATACATGATAATGCCTGAAGCTAGAGATGGGTGATAAGCTAGAGCTGGGTAACATGACCTGAAAATAATATTGGTCATTTCCTAAACTGCTTAATCACGATACTCAAGATATTAATTTATCTGACTATATGAATGGTCATACCACAACACAATAATTTATCAATATATCACTTATATAACTCCTAGATAAGATTAGTTAGTGTCATGGCGAAAAGTGTCCAGTTCACAACGCAAGAGATTCAAATCCATTTTCAGGTGTTTATTTAGCCTTTACGAAAAGAAGAAGAAATTGTTCCAAGAGAAAAATCTCTGGACCAATAACGACCAATGCAATCGTCTTAGTATAGTGGCCATTCCTAAAGTCATAAATAATGTGATGAATAAAAACTTCCTGATTCTGATTTGTACCAAAACAAAAATATTCTTTCAAACATGTTTAATTTGGCATTCAAATTTGAAAAATAATTTGAACATTCAAATTACACACAGAAACACACTTACTGAGGACAATGCTCGAACCCAGGACGTTCCTGTAATAAGGCAAACATGTTAATGACTTTGCTAAGATGCTGCCCATTATTATTGCTGTTGTTATTATTATTGTTGTTGTTGTTATTATTATTATTATTATTATTGTTGTTGTTGTTGTTATTATTATTATTATTATTATTATTATTATTATT
>JBCNYG010000023.1:11173199-11184061 GCA_039654305.1 Porochilus rendahli | reverse complement strand
CAGTGAAGATTATACACCACCACTTTTGCCTAAAAGGGCTCCTAATAAAAAGAAGTAAAAAATTACTTCTCTATAATTTTTTCGTGAAAATGTATTAAACAATGCTATAGCAGACAATGACAACCAATACAGTATATGGATGTACTGATCATCTCAATCACTTCCTTGAGCATGACAACTGTCATAATAAGTTAGCAGGGGGGGAACCCACAGAGTGCAAGATACCTCCACCACGCAGCATGAACAATGTACAAAATAGGTTCTATATGGGTACTGGTTTTAATTCCCCATGTGCTTATTTTACAATATGATCTATGATATGTGGTTATGACCAAATTAGTGGGAAAAAACAACCCTCTCTGGTTTGAAGAATTTATGAGATGAGAGGAATTTGACCTTTCAAGGTCAATCAAGATCAAACATAATTGTATCAATTGGAAGTCCATATACAGTTTCCTATTAGTGTCCATAGTAAAGCCATGACTACCAGCACTTGTTTCAAAGTTATAAGCTGTCTATCTAGAAAAACCTGGTGACTTTTCTCTGACTTTCACCAAAATCAAATCATCTCTGGGACTTAGGTAGCATAGTGTCCAAGTTTAGTGAAAATCTGTGCAGGGGTAAAAGAAGGATTCTATACACAAACATACCAACAAATGCCAATGATTACGAAAAGTCTGTTTTGGCAGATGTAATAAATACTAAACCATTCAGAGTATTAGCATTAGCTAATTACTTCATAAGAGCCACCTCTTTGAAACCCTAAAGTTTTAGCTTTTGGTTGTGTTTGTTTCTATGTTTCCTTTTGTCTGATTGTCTGTACTTTTTTAAAAGGTATAATCTTTCAAATGACTGATACTGAACCCAATCCGCACCACAAAAATATCAAAAACTGTACTCTATGCTAAAAACCTTCTAACTTATATGAAAAGACAGCAAGCCACCAATTTGTAATTATGAGTCATTTATTTTATCACATTTATATTTCTGTGCCCAAAAAGAACCAAAATCAACACCGGTAGTTTGTGGAATAATTCCTTTGTCAATATATCAAGACAAGTTTTTAAATGTGTATCTGGTAAAATGTGTCATAATTAATAAGGCCTTACCTCCTGCAAGTCCTTGGCCTGGAGGACAAGGTTTGATTTTATCACAGAACTCGCAATAGGTAGTGGTACACTGGAAGCCCTCTTTACACTGGCATGAGGCAAGCTCAGTAAGGCTACTGGGTTTTGGACGATAAAATCCTTTTCCTGTGGTAAAGAATGGGAGGAAGGGAGGGAGGGAGGGAGGGAGGGAGTAAGTTAGGGAGGGAGGGAGACAGACAGTAAGAAAGCATCATTGAATTTAGTGAACTATGGCTGTAGTGTATTGTCTCTCTTTAAAAAGTCCAGAATTATTGGTACCCTTCAGAATAACATTTTAAGTTACTAAAAATGTCTGACTTATTTGTTTTATTTTATTTATTTTTTATTTTTTTTTGCAGGGGGTCAGGTTGTCCTTGGCATCTCATTTGTCGATAGATGGCAAAAAAAAACCAAAACACATGAGGTTACATTTAACCTCATATTTCTATTTGTGGAAAACTAGGAGCAAATTATAGATTCTTACATCATATCTTATTAAATATTATGATGTATGTTGTGGGGTGGCATGATGGCGTAGTGGTTAGCACATTCCCCACGTGCTTGTGTGGGTTTCCTCCAACAGTCCAAAGACTGTACTTTAGGCTAAATGGCTGTATCAATTTGGCCTAGGTATTGGTGTAAGTGTGATTGTTTGTATATGTGTATACAAACTGTGTGATTCAGCATACAGAGTAGGCTGAGATAGGCTCCAGCCTCCCCACGATTCTAGAAGGATAAAGCGATTCAGCAAATGAATGAATGAATGATTGAATGATTGTATTAAATGAAAATTATATTGAAAGATGGTAATAATTTTGGAGGTGGCTGTATTCATTTGCTTAATATCAGGTAGAAATGATGAAGATGAATGTCTGACCTTCATCACAGAATTTCTGTGGAAGGCATGCCTCCTTGGTGTTATAATCTGACTGATACTCATCCACCCCACATGGCCGACACTTGGTATCTTCACTGTCCGTGCAATATGCAGACAGATATGTTCCTGGGTTCAGGAGAAAGACTTCATTAATTATTCTTGTCAGAGTGAGTCACATAGTTCCTGCATTTTTCAAAAGTGCAGAGCCACTGGGCTGTTTTTATGAAGCTGAGACTAAACTGGAGAAGGACTATGTGGCTATGTGGGTGTTCCTCTTTCTCACTCACACACACACACACACACACACACACACACACACACACACTCCTTCCTATATCAAAATTTTAATGCTTCATTGAAATCAGTACAAGCTTGGCTTTGTGCTATATTTGGTTTCTATAGCAAGTGATATGTAGGAAGAATTTATTTACCTGGTTTGCACTTGCTACAGCATTTCTTGCCTTTCCAGTATTGAAATTCGTTGCATGTTGGCTTGGCATGCGTTTTCTGCAACAAAAATGTACACCGACTGAAATTTTATAATAGCCATCAAGGAAATTAGGTGGAATAACTGATTCCTAGTGATTCCTGTCCAAATGTTTTCTACTGAAATGCATGGTTACCTGTGGCCCTGTGTGTTCTAAAGTAAAACTATATTTAATTTAAAGCTGTTAAAGATTGTGTCAGAATTAACTCTCATGAGGTTATGACCTCTGAGAATGTACTGGGTTTATAGCCACTAACCACTTCCCTGCTGATACCACAAAAAATGTGCACTGGTTTGGAGATGGTTACTTTCATCTGTTAACTTAAATGCAGAGTAGTCTGAAACGTCCAAATTAAGGTAGCAAAATGCCAGGATCAGCACAAGAGAACAAGCCACTTAGCCAATGTTTTTAATCAGCTTCAAGCAATATTTGAAGCTGATTCCAAAAGAAATGCTTTAGCGTCCCTACCCAATGAACTTTGTAATTTAGTATAATAATATTTATTATTATTGTTGTTGTTGTTGTTGTTGTTGTTGCTATTATTATTATTATTATTATTATTATTATTATTATTGTTATTATTATTATTATTTTTATTTATTTATTTATTTATTTTTTATACTGTGGTCACATAAATATTTGAAGAACTCCATATGCCTCTGAAGACTCTTTTGCATTTATTTTCTTGGTGAATACTTCCAATAAAACAACTCATGAGTCCAGCTCAATCCAATCCAAGCATAGAGTTGATTAAGGGAAAGTTAAAAGTCTTTCAAAGAGGTCCAACAGTCAATGGGATTTGACTTCACAACCTTCTCTAGCATTAAACCATAACAGCTAAGCATTCTAGTTTATCCAAATCAGCACACGTCAATTGTTTGTATTTTCAGATGAACTATTTTTGCACTTGATCCCAGCAGAAATAACTATGACATAAAATATATCCTGGAACTTTTGTGGAATAGGTTTCCTTATTTTATCCCTCGTATTCAAATATTTGTGGATACATTCCCCTATGTTGCATAAATAGATTTTGATTAACGGTTTAATTAATGAATTGTTTTAATGGGCAAATAATGGGCTAAGAAACATGTGTGATTAAATTAATGAAAAATCTAAATGGATTATTATGATAATCAAACAAATTTTTCCATATTTCTAAAGCTTCTTAAAACAACACCCAGCATAGATTAGCTAAAATAGTTTTTCCAGTCTTCAATTTATGGTGAACCTGCACCCACTTCAGTCTCAGATTCCTGTTCTTAGTTTCAATTCTTGATTCACAGATTCTTGGCAGGAGTGGAAACCAATCTGGTCTTTTGCTGTTGTAGCCCATCTATCACAATATTCTAGATGTCGTGCATTCTGAGTTACTTTTCTGCTTACCACAATTGTAAAGAGTGGTTATTTATTCTTTGACTTCTCTCACCAACAACTGCTACTCAGTAGATGCTGGGTTTGTTTGTTTGTTGGCAGATCTTGCTCATTTACATTTATAGCATTTGACATAGGTCCTTTTTGACATAAAGTGACTTTTTAAAATAAAAAATCTAACTTATACAGTATAACTTAGCAGTTGATGGTTAAGGCACTTGCTCAAGAACCCAACATTGGCAGCTTGGTGGTATTGGGGTTGAAACCTTTTTTTAGGCTCTTGGTGTAGCACTCATCATTGATTTCTGCTTCACCATTCGAGTGCACTTGACTTCACATTTGACGTTCCACTGAAATTTGAGATTGATGACACACAGGTCCTTACTATGCAAATATGTGAATTAATACAAGTTTTTAAAAAAAAATCCAATTGTAATAACTGTCTCCCATTAGACAAACATGAACCAACAGTTAGTGAATAATTGGGCTAAAATGTCATGGTGTCACGTGTCTCAGAAGAACATGTGCTAATCTTCACCCATTGGCTCATAGCTGTCCTGTGCCAGGGGTGAGCTAGAGGTGGGAATTGTCAAATGAGCAATGGTAGTACCTGGGTTTAAAAAATTACAAATAATGAATAAAAACTGAATGAATTAAGGTCTTGGCATCTTTTCATATAGTGACATGACACTCAGACTTTTGAGTTTATGCCCATTTATTAAAAAAGTTCAAAGAAATTAGGTTTTTCACTATAAAACCAGTCTAGTGTAATATTGAACTTTATTCATTTTCAGGCATTGCTTTGTATTATATATTGTGGACTCTTGTTCAGTTGTATGTTTTGTGGTATGATACTATGAGGATGCCGTGAGACATTTTTCATTGTCTATGTGGTTTTGAAGCCTGGACTCAAACGAAGCATGAGAAAGGAGACAGGAAACCCAAAGGAATGTCCAGAACTCATTTCGACTCCCTCTGTGCCCAACTAGCCGGGTATAACAAGCGACATGAAATATTTTCATTGACTAAATATATAACAACATGGTCAGTTCCGCCCGAAATAATTATATGTTAGAAAATAAGCATATAACAACGACTGTTGTCCCAGCATTCAACCGTGTTTAGCTCGTCTCCCAGAAACCACTATGTCATTTCAATCAGTTGGACTCCAAAATGGAAAATCAATCTTAAGTTACTAGCTGGCTGCAATACCTCTTCTGAAAGAGACAGAAAAGAGCGTGTGTGTTTGTGTGTTGGGGGCATGCGGCAGGGGTGGGGGTGTCACATTGTGACTCTTGTGTGCAAGTGTTTTACAGTCATGTCCATCATGCTTGCAAGAATATCATAGAGTATTTTGAGAACCAGTTTTCCTTCCACCGCAAAGTTTGCATAACTGCTATGGTGAAAAGGTTCACCTGGCAAAGGTGAATCATTTCAAGCCTTGTCTATCTTTCTTTTACATCGCTAAACCATGCAATACACAAAATGAGGACGAAATTGCAATGTGCATCCTTGTGAATAGTAAATGTGTCAAAATAAAACATTAGTGTGACCAAACATTCTTATTGCTTGGAGAATCGTTTTATTGGAATTGCTTGCACGTCACAGACCTTCATGCTCCGAGTTGTTGCCGTCTATTGAGCACAAGTTCAGACTCGCAGGTCAGTGATGCAACGCTGAGCATGCTCACACACTTTTTTCTCAAGAGGGCTCGAGATAAGCAAATTGCACTGCTATTCAGTGATTTGATGAAAGAACAAATGAATGGATATGGGTTTATGTAACTGTGTAATAATTTGAAGCTACAGATTTAAGGAACGTTGCAGGGAAACTTCTGTTTAAAGATTTTCCCAATAGCTGATGTCTAACAGTCATGGATTTTTGAGTGTCAGTTTTATCATTGCACTGGGATGTATAAGGTGACAGGTTCATGCAAAGTAGATGGGTTTCTACATTCTTTCAGATAATTATAAAATGATGATATGGATGTCAAACCAAAAATGAGTTTCAGGATGTGAAATGATAGCGGGACTGTAATTTGATTTTAGCCTGAAAAGCAATGGTTCTCAGAGTGAAGTCTTGGCACCTTAAGGGGCTGTGGTTTATTCATTTTATTACAGCACTGAAAATGACAACATGCCATTATTTTACAATTATCAGCTTGTTATGGCTAATAGCTGGACGTTTGATTTCATTGGGTCTAATCCAAACCTCAATACCTTAGTAACAGTAGGCCTGAAAATCATATAGAAGTTTCATATGTGTAATGTTGTGGGGAGGGAACAGATATATCTATGGCAAATAACCCTAATTCTCTTGTTTACATTAAATAGCATCCATGAAATAAATCCGACATGGCTTGAAATTTATTTGAAATTTGTTAAAGGGGTTCCAAGAAGTTTGAACAAGTAAAAAAAAAAAACCTCCGTCTATTGTTTTAAAATGAATAAATGAAAATCCTACACAATTATCAAAAAATCAGGCCCCAGGGTTAAACACACAACCGTACACATTCCATAATGCCAAGAGGCACTTCCACAAGGCAGTTTTGTGAACAATAAATAGACAAAAAATGCATTAGAGTCCATAAAGTTTTCTCAAACAAAGAATGAGAAGAAAAGATGGAGAAAATATGCACAGTGGATGGCTGGACCCATTTAGAGCCTGCGGTGTGGTATCTGGCTATAAACCAACATCCACTGTTTCCAGTAAAACTCTGTGCAAACAGATTTCAGATTTCACCACAGCTGTACAGTTAACACTTTAACTCCAATAATGATCACCTTCTCCTTATGATCCCTGTCAGATCCAGTAAATCCACATGATTAAACACATCAGATCAACAAGCAGGTTGGTGTTTATTTATTTGATCAACAATCCTAATGTTCATCATTTGTAAACCAAACAAGAATCTTACCTGTATGCAAAAGGCAAAGATCAGGCAGTAGATCCAGCCTCGAAATATCCAACTGGTGGAGAAATAAGCTCTCATGATTTGTAGTTTATGCAAAGTGATCAAGTGAGATGAGAAATGTATTTGGTTTTTCCCTCTCAGACTTCTATTGTGTGTGTGTGTGTGTGTGTGTGTGTATGTGTGAGAGAGAGAGAGAGAGAGACAGAGAGCAGGAGACAGGATGCCCCTAACACATGTTCAAAATCATTCTACATGCAGCACTAAAACTACAAGGAGTACAGCTGGGACAAGCTCCTCCTAGTCTGGCAGGCCATAAGGGGATGGGCAGAGCTATAAATAGGCAGGGCATCCGAGTTATGTGGGAGGGTTCCATTCAGGAGAGCATTGTTATTGGTGCAATGCAAATTTACATAGATATATAAAGAGATACATTTGTACAAACAAGTGTGTTTAAAATAAATAATGAAGATAAACCTATTAGCCACAACATTATGATCACTGATAGAGGAAGAGAATTACATCGATAAATATATTAAACAGCAACAGGGCACTCTGATTGGGTCACTATCAGGGAATAATAAGTAATTATCGAATGAGGCGAGGTATGATATAGAAAATCATTCACTCAGCACCATCAGAGTGGACAGGGAAGAGTTTTGCCGAAATCCAGGCCGTTGCATATGACTGTGAACGATAGAAAAGACTGTCGATCAGCTCATCACGATGCCCCTATGACTCCACGCGGAGTTAAGGGCCAAAGGAAGGAAAGAACCTTCATGGGCCGAATAATTCACCAGATTATTCAAAAGCTGAATTCTATAACTATTTTGTTATTCATTCAAAATATTTTGAAAAAACTGTTATGGCAATAATGCAATAATTCTGCTTATCAAAGAATACTAAGAATTATTTGATGGATTTTTCACAAATCAGAAATGAGAAATGAATAATGAAGAATGAATGAATGAATAATAATTAACTGTTATTCCATGACCTGGAGTCTATGATTAGATTAGAGGTATCATATCTCCGAAGAGAGGGAGTGGAATAACTGTGCTATTCTATCCTCTAATTATCATATTTAAATTCTTAAAACTTAAAAAAATATATACATTGGCAGTGATGGCTTAGTGGTTAAGACGATGGGTTACTATTCCGAAGGTCAGCGGTTCAATCACCACTGTTCCTCAATTGCTCAGTTGGATAAAAAAAAACAATAATTGTAAGTTGCTCTGGATAAGAGCCTCTGCTAAATGCTGTAAATGAAAATATACATTCTTACCATAAAATACTTTACTGGAGAACTAGCTGGTTTGTACAGAGCTAGTTAGTTAGCTAACTAATCGACTAGTTCCACTAGTTGGGTTTGGTTTGGAAAAAAGAAGGTCTGTCAAATTAATGGGGAGCTGGTTAGCACGGAGATTGCTGTGTACCTGGTCTATCAAAATTCACATTGTGGGTAAACTGTCTAATTCTTAAAAATAAAATAGAAATACATTCGTACTAAAATTTTTTTTATTGTTTTTGTGGAATTAGTTTAAATTGAGGCTGCACCTCTAGTTTGTTAGTAAAACTAGCAGAAGTTAATGTTACATTAGTTCATGTTTCAGAAAAAGTTGCGTTTGGTGAAAGAAAAAAAATCTTCAGAATAAAAATATGCATATATATGTATTTATTACGAAATACTTTAGCCTAAAACGAGTCATGACCATTTCTGGGTTTTTTAATATTGACTTGAAGTTACTGTATATTGGATGATAGCCTCAGAGAAGATTAGCCAATCAGAGTGCAGAATTGTTAATATCCAGTAGAATAATAAACATTATTCTCAGTGGAAAATGCTTGAGTCAGAACAGTTGGGAAACACTTCCATAATCAGTTATTCTAGAAACCAACAAATTAAGGAGCACTGACACTCCCTAATTTAAATATGAACAAAGAACCTTTAAAGAAAAAATTGCTATTTTCTTTAGTTACTTTACAATTATGGTCTTACATTCCTTTTGATTGATAAGGCCCTGTGGATTACATTTCTGACCTTAATAACATATTAATTATAGTCTATTAATTCGTATTTGCCCATATAAATTATAATTAACAAGTAACCAGTTTGCAGAGGTCAGGACAGTAAATTTCTGCTGCTGTTAAGTGAAAACAGATCGGTATGACCACATGATTATGTTTGTGGTAAACTGACATTGTGACAGGTAGACTAAATAAGGAGTATGTCCTTGTGGTTTTCACAATTTTTGAAGGACTGCATCCAGGGTTAGTTACATTGTGTAATATGTATGTACCATTCATTCATTTGCCCAACCACTTAATCCTAATAAGGTGGCGGCAAGGCTCAGCAGACTCAGGGCGAAGGTGTGGTGCACCCTTAACTGCTCACCATATCATCACAGGGCCAACACACAACCATTCACACTCACATCTAGGGGCAATTTGGAATAGACTTAGACTTAACTTTATAGATCCCTTTGGGGTGACTCCCTCTGGGAAATTTAAATAGCCAGTTAGTCTGATGTGCATGTCTTTGGACTGTGAGAGGAAACCAGAGTACCCAAGGGAAACCCATGAAAGCATGAAAAGAAAAGAGCACCATCAAATCCATCATCTTCAAATGGATAGAATAGGGTGCCACAACAAACCTCCCAAGAGAGGGCCGCCCACCAAAACTCGCAGACCAGGCAAGGATGGCAATAATCAGAGAGGCAGCACAGAGACTAAAGGTAACCCTGAAGAGACTGGTGTATCTGTGCATGGGACGACAATAAGCCATTGTAGTTTTCCAAAAGGCATGTAGGCTACTCCTGAAATGTATGGAGGAAGGTGCTCTGGTCAGATGAGACAAAAATTGGAACCCAAAACATACCATTACCCCAAGAACACCATCCTCACAATGAATTATGGTGGTGACAGCAACATGTTGTGGGGATGTTTTTCAGCAGTAGGTACTGGGAAACTCATCCGACTCGAGAGAAAGATGGATGGTGCTAAATGCAGGGATATTCTTGAGCAAAACCTGTTTCAGTCTGCCTGAGATTTGAGACTGGGACGGAGGTTCACCTTCCAGCAGGACAATGACTTGAATCATACTGTAAAGCAACACTCGAGTGGTTTAAGGGGAAACATTTAGATGTGTTGGAATGGCTTAGTCAAAGCCCAGACCTCAATCCAATTGAGAATCTGTGGTCAGACTTGAAGATTGCTGTTCATATGCAGAAACTATCCAACATGAAGGAGCTGGAGCAGTTTTGCCTTGAGGAATGGGCAAAAATCCCAGTGGCAAGATGTGGCAAGCTCATAGAGACTTATCCAAAGGGATTTGCAGCTATAATTGCCACAAAAGTTGGCTCAGCAAAGTACTGACTTCAGGGGGGTGAATAGTTATGCACCCTGATGTTTTCTGTTATTTTGTCCTATTTGTTGTTTGCTTCAAAATAAAAAAAAACTTCTTCACTTCTTCAAAGTTGAAGGCATGTTCTATAAATAAAATGATGCAAACCTTCAAACAATCCATTTTAATTCCAGGTTGTGAGGCAACATAACCTGAAAAATGCCAAGGGGGTGAATAGTTTTGCAAGGCACTGTACCTACTTGTTTTTGAAATATTGAGGTTTGGATTAAGCCCATAAATTTCAAGTGTCCAGTGAATTAAGCTAATTATACAAGTATAATAAATATAAATCCTTTAATAGTGGATTATTTTCTAGAAGTGTAACAAAATAAAAATACTGCAGAGCTCTGGGTATGCTTTACTGAACCAGTAGGAATTTAATCACAGTTCATTCTATTATTTATCTTCAGTAACCATTTTATTCTGGTCGGGATCTAAATGAATCCGGAGGTTGTTACAGTAGTGGTTGCAAGGTCGAAGAATTCATCCTGGATGGGACATCAGTCTACTGCAGGGCAACACACACACACACACACACACACACACACACATATACACATGCGCAAACACGCATGCGCATGCTCACTCATAGGGACAGTTTACTGTAGTTATTCATTCATTCATTCATTTTCTGAACCGCTTATTCCTAATTAGGGTCGCGGGGAGGCTGGCGCCCATCTCA